>PVKE010002174.1:0-39232 GCA_004027555.1 Craseonycteris thonglongyai
AAACTATATGGAAAACTAATGTCAACTATGGAGACTGCTCTGGGCCCTCCCCCTTCTCTCTGTCTCTCTCTGTCAAAAATCAATAAAATAAATCTTAAAAAAAAAATCAGACAGAGTCTATTAACTATTGGTAGTAAATATTTATTGAGCTCCCCTTGTACTAAACAGTAAAGTATATATAAGAAACCACACTCATGCAAAACAAACATATAAACAAAAAAGCCCCTGATTTAATTTTGGAGGTGGCAGATTAAAACACAAACTCATACAACTAAATTTATAAGTGAAAGTTTTAGTGAAAGGAAAATAATACAGAAACACACTAATAGACACACAGGGCTATAGAACAATTTGAACAGTTCAGACTAGAATTAGATAAGCTGAGTTCCATTCACAAATGTGATTATTTGAACTGGCTACACAGTAAACAGATAACAGGAGCCTAACTGGAGAATGCCTTCTTAAAACTACCAAAGATATCCAAATTAAAAAAATAAAATAGTAACAAAATAAATAAGTCAGGACTGAATCAAACAAATCACAAAGAAAAACAACATACAATTAGTAAATAATTTAAAAGTAACAACATTAATTTACTAGGTGTCATTTATTAGGTCAACAATCATAAGTAAGTATTTTATTCATAAAATACTACCACTCAATACAAATTATTCTTAAAATAGCCTAGTAGGCCAAAAAATAAAAGTTGATTCACAACTCTAATTATATGAGCTGCTTGAGAAAGTACAATAATTGTAATTTTATGCTATTCAAAGGCTTTATAGCACTGAAACTTAACATAAGGTAAAAGTCATATAAAAGAATGCCAAAGAAAAGGTTTTAAAGGAGCTAGACTATAGAATACAAGATAAGCAAAGTAATCAAAACTTATTAATTTATTTAATATCATCAAATTGTGGTTAGTAAGCATCATCTTCATCATTTCTGTTCAGATGCACATTTTTAAAATGACAAATCATAAAATGAAAAGGAAATACAATTTTCTTCTTGGGAGCAGTTATTGATTGTCAGCAATAAAAGACAATGTTTTTGTAAAGTCAACAATAAAAAAATACTGTATTCAAATAAAATTCATAAAACAAAATAAAAATAGTCAATCTGCTTTCTCAAAGGGTTATGCAATAAACCAAAGGGAAAAATCTATTTTCTTTACAAAATAATGTTCCTTTGATGCAAAATTTTTTCATCAGTATTCACACAAAAGAAGCAATGACCAAAATAATAAAGCCCGCAAGGGGCTGGCCATTTTATTCTTTTCATTCACCAAAATCAAGGTAAACACAGCAGTGTACTTTTTTAGAATAAAGCAAAATTTCAATTCTATTTTTTAAAGAACATACTACACACACACCAAACGTTTGCACAGAGATTTAATCACCTAGGAACAACCTCAGGAATGATTTCTGAGATCCTCTCCTAAACAATTTCTACTTTGTAACCTAGAAGATTGGTATCATGCATGCTCAAAGAATAACCAGAAAGGAGGTACATATTTCTTCTTCAGCCTCATTACCCCTGAAAAATGACCCACACTGTGTGATCACCTTTACAGAGTTCTCTCCTTGTCTTCCACATGCCACTTTTTCCACATTTCTTTGCCATAACTGTTGGGTTTACTCAGCTACAAACCAAAGTTCTAGCACTTTATAACCACTTTAATGCATTTTAATTATAAACTGGATACATTTTTAAATATTTTCTTCTTTCTTTTACATAAAACAGAATTTAAACTACCATAAAACAATGTTTATTCTCATCTACCTAATTCTGAGTAAAATATGCAAAAAGTGCTTGTTTAATAGAATTATGGAAAAAAATTTTAGATGGATAAACATATAGAACAAAAAATGTAGAATAAAATCCACTTCATACAGATTAATCATGTTTTCAAATGAGTAAAGAGAAAACATCGCTCTACAGCTATCTAATTAGGATCAACATCTAAGTAACACATGCAAATGTGTTTACAGTTCTTTTTGAATTTTTATAAGGGTCCAGATTGTCCAAATAAGTAGAAATTTTATCCATTCAATTTGGCACAGGGACCAGAAGATCTGCAGTCTTCTACCTTCAGCTTTGTAACTGGACAAGCCAAATTTCTCAGATTGAGTTACATAGTCTGCAATATGTATTTAATTATTCTATTCTTATTATTTCTCATTATATAAAGAAAAAAATAAGAACACAAAAGTTGCTATTTAAAAGTTTAAAATACTTTTTCTGTATTTAACATCCTATATATAACTAGACCTCTGAGTACAAAATCCACTAAAAATGTTAAGTAACTGTTGTTTATGAATAAAGAACTTATAATATGCATGATACATGTCAGAAATATATCCTAAAGCATGTAAGAACCAAAGTACATTTAGACTTATAAAGTCCAAATGCTTGTAACTTGAATATACTTAACCATCCAGTAAACACTAATGAGGATATATTTTTTCATACACTACGAAATAAAGAGTCTAGGGTTACACTAACAACAGAAAAAAAAACAAAAAAAAAACAACAGGGGGGAACATCTGCTAGACATGATCAGGTTTAATGCGTAACAACTAAACTTAAGGGTACTTGCTAACAAGTGCACTACCTAATGCTCTGTCATGTGCTATGACACATATATGACATTTTTCTTCTGACAAGGTGCAATCAGTGTATCAGGATAACTGACATCACAGTCAGGGGTACCCTATCATTACAAGTCAGTTACAAGATCTTGTTACAAAGGTATTTATACTAAGTGACAGGGGAAGCTGGGATGGCTCAGTGGGTTAAGCGCTCGCTTTGCAGCCCCAGGAACCAAGGATGAAATCCTAGCCCCGGCCCTTGTGGACACATATGCATCACTGGGATGTGCTTCCCATGCAGGAGGCTCCCAGTTTGGTTCTCGCCCCCCCCCCCATTCGGCCCCTGGCTTGAGGGGGCAGGCCTCCCATGTGGGAGGCCCCCAGCCCAGTTCCAGCCCTGCACAGCCCCCACCCACCTGTGTGGAAGGAACCATGTCAAAAACTGATGACGTACAACCATGGAGACTGCTCTGTCTCTGTCAAAAACAATAAAAGTAAATAAATAAATATACTAAGTGACAAATAAATATACTAAGTGACAATCTGAAACTCTTCAACTTCAAAAAGAGATTTACCTAAATGAAGTGAGTCCGCTGAAAAGTAATTAGACAATCCTATATTCATATTTAAAAGCAACCTTTAGAGCACTATCTTTTAGCAAAGCCTCAATTTAAAAGTCTCTCTTATTTATGATTACATAAGGAGTATGTTTAAAAAGAAGGAGGAGAGGGGAGAAGAGGAGGAGGAGGAAAGAGAAGATAAAAAAATATATACAACAAAACATTAACTACAGTTGTATGTATATTAAGACTATTTGAAATGTTTTTTCTCCTCTCTGTTCCATATTTCCCACATTTTATTTAACATTTATATATTATATTATGATGGACAAATAGTTTTCTCTAAGATAAAATATTCAAGAAGTTCATGTTTACCATGAGATGTTTAAGGGAACGTTGCATATCTGAATTACATTTAGGCACCTGAATTTCTGAAAAGCAAACAAACACTAGCAACACTAGCTTTCTACTAGGCTTTATAAAATTTTCCTTTTGGTGAGTTATTTTTAGGGGGAAATTCATTTGAGGACTAAAAAGTAGTAGAGAACAATCTACAGATGTGATTGTACAAAAATGAGCAATCTAAACAATGAAAAATACCATAGAGTTGAAAGGTACAAATCAGGATCGGGATGGAAAAAATACCTGCAAGGATGGAAAATAACTATAACATACAGCAAGCAAAGGATTAACACTAAAAAAATAATTCCAAAAAGTCAATGGGAAAAGACAAGTAAAACCTATTAGAAAATGACAAAGAAAATGTACAGCAAGTAACAGAAAATAAAATACGAAGGGCTATTGGGGAAGGTCACCACAGTTTGACCCATGAGCTGGACCTGAGCAACTGGAGGCTCCCAACCCCTCCTCTATTCTTGGACTATACATTCTACTTGCCTCCCCACACTAGAAGCTTCCCAAGGATATATAGCCTTGAGATAGAAATGTGCTGCTGAGACTATCTGGACTGGGTACGTGACTGACCCAGTTAAGGCTTCTATAAACTTTTAAGAATCTGGTCAGCAGGTGTGGAAAAACACTTGTCTTGCAGCTGCCCCAGACAAGCCTCCTAAATTCCTTTGCTTATTCAACCTGCCACCTACCACTCTGGAGTGATCTGCCTTTTTTTTTTTCCACTCTCTCCAAGGAAAGGGGGCCAGTTTCAGATTTCACCTGGGAGTCTCTCCCATAGTTCTCCTCCTATCTCATTACCCAGCCATGCATTCCCTATCTCTGCTGAAGAACTACAACCACTTCACTATTCTTTAGATAGCACATCCAATCTCACAGCTTTAAATAACATCTGCAGGCTGATGAGTCCCAACATCTTACATACCTACACTCCACACAGTTTAAAACCAAACTTTACCTCAAAACCCATTCCTCTCCTGGTACATAGCATGGTCTTCCTAAACATCCTCCATGATTCCCATCTTAGACCAACTGCAGTCTACTCTCAACCCAAGTTAGAGTAATCCTTTCAAAATATAAATCAACTCAGATTACTCCTCCAACCAAAACTCATGTAGGAGTAATTATTCCTATATACACCACAGTAAAAACTACAATCAGTACTATGACCTGTAAGGTCTCACCTGTTTGCCCCAATCTCTACCTCACCACTAACCAGCTGGCTCACATATTAATCTGTGTCCTTATATAAACACTTCAAGCATGTTCCCATTCAAGATCTTTACATTCACTTCTCCCTCTTCCTAGAGTGTTCTTTCCCCTGAATATCCACATGGCTTCTCCCCTACATCCTTCAAGTCATTGTTCAAATATCACCTTCTCAGAGAGGATTTTCTTTATCAACTTTTATAAATCTAAATGGCTGTCCACTCAATCACCTCCACCCATAGCATTCCTAATATTGCTTGTCCTGCTTTATCATTCTCCATTGTCTGGATCATTTATTTGCCTGTCTCTCTTACCAACTATTAAGCTTCATGAAATAAGCAATTTCTATATTTTGCCTTGTAAAACCAGCAGAATGCCTAGCACACAGAAGGTTCTCAACAGTGAAAAAAACAATGACTAACAAAACTAGGAGACATTCTCACAGTGAGCTTTAGCAGAAAGAGAGGGTGCTTCATAAGAAGGCAACAGGAAGGGTTCAAGAAACATGGGCCCCACAGGTCACAAAGATCCACACACAAATCCAACAGACACCCCTCCCTGCCCCCCCCCCCCGGAACTATCTGGGAAAAAAGTTGTAATACCAGAAAGGCATTTAAGGGCATGGTCTTAGAAATAGTGTTTTGTGGTAGTCATGGATATGACAGAGAAAAAAAAAAATTAACGCACATGACAAAAAATAACTTTACCACAGAAAAATCTGAAAGATACCCTCTCAAGTGATCAAAGTAACATCAACCAGCAACTGGACAAATAAACAGTATACACTTCTAATAAGATACACTGAGAACAAAATATAACATCTGTGGCATTCCTGCCAAAAGCATATAACCTGATTAATCACGAGAAAACAACAAAAGCCCAATATTAAGGACATTCTATAAAAGAGCTGGCCTGTCTTCTGCAAAAATACTAATGTGATGAAACATAAAGACTCAGGATCTGTTTCAGTTTAAGGGTAACTAAACAGACATGACAACTGAATGTAGTACACCCTGGATTTTATTTTGCCAGAATTAACATTATTGGAATAATTAATAAAATGTGAATACAGTCAATAGATTATATAATAGGATTCCATTAGTGCTGAATTCTTAACTTTGATAATTATGTGGTTAATTAAGAAAACTGCACACTGAGATATTTAGGGGTAAAGAGGGAACATTATGTCTACAGTTTACTCCCATAGAGGTCAGGAAAAAACTGTTACATGATAAGAGATTAAACAAATATAGCAAAATGTTACCATTGGGAAAATGTGACTGAAGAGTATGGGAATTCTTTGCATTACTCTCATAACTTTTCTGTAAATCAGAAATTATGTCATAATAAAATTTTTTAATTAAAAAGAAAAATTACAAATCAAAAAAGGGTCAAAAGTTAATCAGGAAAAATCCTTTCAATATATTAGTGACCCCTATTTCAGATTTAAAAAGATGGTCTCTATAAATTATCCTTTTAAGTTCAAAATTAAAAATAACTATAAAAAAATAAACTGTATAACACTGCTACTTAGAATGTAACTTTTTAAATACATAATTTCATACATTTTGGACTAACATACTAGGCTTGTTCTACATTTAAAATTCATTCAAAAAATAGAGATAAATAATGCTATGAAAAAAAATATATCATAGCACCAACCATCAAAAAAAAATTGCAGTTTCTACATTACATTTCTATTTTATTTAAAAACACATTTTATTTTAAAAACACATTTACTGTGGAGGAGGTTGAAGAGGGTCAAGAGGGTTAACTATATGGTGACGGAAGGAGACTAAACTGTGGATGATGACCATACAGATAATATATTATAATATATACTTGAAACTTGTATAGTCTTATTAATCACCATCACTCCAAATTTAAAGTTAAAAAAAAAACAAACACTTAAAGTTAACATGACTGGAAAACTAACATCCATCATACTTTAAGAATTCAATATGTCTTATAGCAACTGAAACACCATGAAATATTATAGAAAATCTTAGAATTATTCTACTCTAATGTAAAAAGTTGATTTTACATATTTAAATGCATTGTCAATCAGCCATTTTTAAAAGGAGACAAAACAAAAGCAAAATTACCTTCATGAACTGTAATGCCACAATTGTCACACTGAATTATTTCATCAGCATCTTCACTATTATCTCCAAGACAAACACAGCAAATCAAAATATGGTCCATTTTTTGAGAACTCCAGTTTTGACTCTTCTCAAGAATCAGCGAGTCCTAATATTAAAATATATCACAAAATCACATATTTAAATTAAAAGGTAATTTTAATAAATAATATTCTCATTTTATTTTATGCATTTCCAAAATTATACTGCATTCTCCATTATTTTAGTAATTTCAGAGTATGCTACATTTGAGAAGTACACCTCTTTGTTGAAGTCCCCTATAAGTGTCCTCTAATTTTTCCACTTCTTCTAAAGTCCCATATTCTCTCTCCTCTAGAAAATGAAAAAATAAGCATGTAACTGAGAACTCTACATCTGTTTTGACATTTTGAATTATACTCTGTCCCCTTAAAGTAGGAGAAAGGAAAAATTAACCCATAGTAATTATTAGTTAAAAAGTATAAAACATTAAGTAGCTACTCTTTGGAAACTTATATCGTACCTAGAGGAGACAAGACATACATATATTAAACAGGAAGAAGTCAATTCAAGATTAACACATAAGCAAATACCGGTATGTATGTGATGACATAGTTACAGACTCCATAAGCCTTAAGTGTGTAACAGGAATTCAGAAGTTCCAGAGTCATCCAACTACTGGATAGATACATAAGCACCTATTGAGTTATATCTGTGCATAAAGATACAGAAAGCCATCTAAAAAAGGATCTAGGTTGACAAGTTACTAGAACAGTCAGAGCACTCTATTAGGTTTATGTTAAAAAATATCTAGTGTAAACTAGTAATACAAATTCCTAGCTAACTGTAATAAAAAAGGAGAAAGACACACATGACTGTTGACCTAATAAAATCTAGTAAATTAACCTACTTTAAAATTATTTACTAATTGTATGTTGTTCTTTTTCTTTCTGAGTGATTTGACTTAGAATTTACTAATTTATATAGTTATTATAATAGATAAAGATAAATTTCAAAAGAAGAATTTGCTTCTTTTAATTTAAACCTTCTGCATTATGGATTTAAATTTTAAATGATACATTAACCAGATAATGATTATTGTAATATTTAACAGGATAGGCTTAGCATTACATGCAATAAAAGATGGCACTAGAGTTTATATATTTTCATTTAAGAACCTAACCATATTCAGAAACAAAATAAATTAGTTCCATATCGTACATTTATTAAATATAGTTTCACATATTTTTTTTATATTTTTATATTCTTTTAAACTGACCAATATTGAAAGGTAAAATTTAAAATTTAGCATCAAAAGAAATTTGTGACATCTGAATGACACTTCAGTATCACAATTAATAACACTCTTTCAATATATTTCTGTGATAAAATAGTTTAGGGGCTTTGGACATGGCAAGCAAATAAAGTTAAAAACTTCCTGAAAAGAAAACTCATGTTTTACAATACTTTGGTACAGTGAGCAAAACAAAAATCTGCCCAAATTTCATCCCATTAGCCATGTTTCAATGTAGCAATATTTTACTTAAAGTCAAATGTTCTTTAGTTTCATTCTTAGCTCTCTTTTCATAGCTATTGAACCTTGAAGCTGCAGTTTTCTCATCTGTATAACGGGACGATAGAAATAATACCTACCTCATGAGGGTGTTGTAGAGTTAAGATAATGTATGCAAGAATGTTCCCGAGACATACTAGATACTCATTCATTCCCATTCGCCTTTCCTCTATACTTCTTGTAGATGGTTCAAAAAGAGAAACATAAGCTGACCATTTAGTACACTATGGAATCTCCCTTGGAACCCCAAAAGAAAAGTCAAGCCTCAGTGAGCACAGTGAACTTTAATTTCCCATGATGAGTCCAAAAAAGACTTTTTCTTAGAATAGCACATCTAGGTTTAAAAAATCAGACTAGAAAAAACCCAAATGAACCACCAGAGTTTGATGACTGAGAGGCTACTCTTATTTATGGGCTCTACAACACTTCTCTGTTGGAATTATAACTAATCAGGACTTGAAAAAAGATTTACCCATGTGAGAAACAAGTAAATTCCTATGGATCTGGAAAATTAACATCTATCGGTAGCTCTAATTCTGTTATTTTCTCACTTTGCCACTTTGCTCAAAAGAAAAATAAATGGCTAAATTATATCTCTATACCAATTTCACTCTACATATATTATCATTTAGAGGCAGAGAAAACCACATTAACTGGTATTTCTGGCCCTCTGATTCCCACCATTAGAGACTCTTGCTACACATTTAATAATGCAGAGAGAGAGAGATGGGGGAACTCGAGCTCTACAATATTACTCAACCAAATGGCTGACAATGCTTCAACAGGAGAAATTTAAATAACATTCTCTTAAAAAATTATGCTCTCACGGGGAAGCCAGGATGGCTCAGCGGGTTAAGCGCTTGCTTTGCAGCCCCGGGGACCGAGGATCGAATCCTGGCCCCGGCCCATGTGGACCCATGTGCTGAACTGGGAGCTCCCCCAGTTCAGTTCTCTCTCTGTCTCTCTCTCTCTCTCTCTCTCTTTCTGTCAAAAACAATTAAAATTAAAAAAAAAAATTATGCTTTGTCTTTAATAGATCAAACATGAGTTTAGCACACTTAGAATCACAATATAGAAACCAGTTAAATATCAATTTTATTAGTACATTTCTAATGTTTTTTTAAAAATAATTTCTTCAAGTTTCTGGAGAAAATAGATAAGCTAAAATTTTTACCTCAATATATATCATTTGAATGTATGATTTTTACATAAAAACAGAAATTGAAAAAGTGGGTTTTAAATGATACAAGAGTTATCACCTAAAATATAACTTTAATATTATAGAATAATTTAAAAGACTAATGGTATAATAACTATAATGAATGGGACAGTATAGTAAGAAATATAGTATAGTAACATTGTAAATTCTTTCTCTTCCCTTGGGATATAAAATTTGTCCCCAAAACGATAATATTGGCCCATGTTCTCCATGCATCTAAAATATGTTCACTGTTCATTTATATATATATTCCACAGATGATTATATTTAATATACCCAACAAGATAAATTCTATTTAAATTGCATGTGTTTTTAGTAGAGGAATTCCAACACACTTCATGTAAAACCAGAATTAAAGGAACGCTATTGCCCTATAGAGAAAAAAATTAGTACACCAAGATGTTTGATTAATAGTTCTTCCTCCACATTTTTTTAAAATAAGGTTAAATTCTCAAGGATCTCAAGTAATTTTTGTATACTGTTACAAATTCATTTTTTTAGGCCTTAGAGCAAACTGTTTTATTTTGAAATGTGTACAAGGCAATTAATACATAAGAAGCCCCAAACACAGCTGGCTGTTTATAAATTTTTGCAAAATGTTTATATTTTAATTAGCCATTCAGATGACAATTGCCATTTCCTCACATGAGAAGACATCTACTCTATGCAACATAAGAGACCCTTTTATTTAAAAAACGACAACAAAAAAAAAACACACACAAAAAACCTTCCGTCTGAAAATTCTATTGATTTAATTTTCTGTCATATATTAATTCTCATCCAAAGCTCCTGAAAATGGGACCCATTTATCTGAAAATGCTACATAGCTCTACCCAAAAAATTTACTTCAGAAAACTAAAAGGCAAGACAACCTTAGTGAATCTCAAAGCTTCAAGATAAATGTCTGGAAAAGACACTATTAAAAAACATATAATCTTATTCTGAGGATTGTTCAAACGGCACTAAATTAGAAAAAGAAATGCCCTAATCTATTTACAAAGGCAAGTGCCCATATGCAGAAACTGCCAGTGTCTAATGTCCAATCCCAGAACAGTAGTTCTCAAGGTGTGGTCTGGAACTCTCCTTCAGGGAGGTGAGCAAGGTAAAGGCTACTTTCATAATAATACTAAGGTTATTTGTCTTTTTCACTCTCTCTTGCCAGTAAGGTGAGGTTTTCCACAGCTACAATGGCATGGAATGGTATCATCAATCTGCCCACTTGTGTGCTTCTATATGTCCTCTTTTTTTTTTAATTTCTGAGTTTTAATTTGAAATGGCAAGTAACCTACATAACCTCTATAACCTACATAAATAATAGCTGGGACCCTCAATAATTTTTTAAGAGTGTAAAGGGGTCCTGAGACCACAATAGCTGAGAACCACAGCTCTAGAATATTTCAAGGCCTGTGACATTGATATGCTAAAGCCATAAAGAGCCAATAGTTATAATAGGCCGCTGCTCAAAAAATAAAATAAAATAAAATAAAATCCCCTAAAACACTTCAAAAGTATTAAAAGTTCCTAGGTATCATTTACATGATACCCAACATCATTTCCCTACAAAGCACCTGACATAGCACCCAAGAAAAAAGGTTTATCTACTTATAAACTACATCTAATTCTATTATGTATTTCTAAAGCCACATTTTCACTATCTCTACAACAAAGTAAAGTTTGAAAACTCCAAGTAATAACAGAAGAAATTAAACCTTCAAGTATAAAATATTAATACATATGTATTAACTAATAGATATTTGGCAATATGTATTAACTAATCCATTTGGCAATGGATAACTACCTAAGGTAATCAGGAAAAAAAGATCCAAACATTGGCTATAAGACTACAAGGATTATGTTTAGTCATCTGTTTACAACTTAATATTTGATTAACATTTAAATAGAACTAAAATCATCAAAAATTACTGAGGAATTTAAATAATAGTCTTGGAGGAAACGCTTTCAAGCTTTCGGGTAGAATATTACGGAGGAAAAATTCACTTTCTGAAAGTTCTACATTTCTGCATAGGATAGAGCAAAAGGAAGATTAACATAAATTAATAAGAGAAATTAATTTAACTACTTAAGAAGAAACAAGGCACTTTTTCAAGAAATGCTCTGAAATTTCACCCCTTTGGGATTATTAACCTAAATATATATAGTCCCATTATTTATTAAAGTCTGTTTTGGTAGGGAAAAAAATATATAAACAGTACATGTAGCCTTTAAATGCATCATAAAAAATAGTCTACAACCTCTAAGCAATACATTATATAAATTACAGATTATTAACAAATGGATAATGTATACATTTTATGTGGCAAATTTCTAAACATGTGGAGGTGTTCCCCACACCTTAGCATAAATCTAATCCACACTGCCTCTATCATTAGCCAGTACTTTTATGAATGTCAGGCTAAAATGAAGTAAGGATGTATGCTACCAAAGGTAAACTTATTCAGTGTATATTGGTTGAGTACTAGTTGCTATAAAATAAATTTGATACAAGCCTTAATCAAGCATGAACAATTAGACTTTTCCATACTTCTAATTCCAGAAATTGGCATTGGGAATATGCAACTGCTTGTGGTACGTGATTGTAAATACTATATTATACTCCAAATGACAATTTTCCTTTACTTAAAGGTAAGAATTAGAGTAGGACTGAAGGCAAGCAATATTCTTTGTATGAAAGTGGGCAAACTAGAAGCTAACCAATGTTTATAGTATAAAATATAAGCTGCTCTACTGGCATATAAGACCTCAGAGACTGCCACATATTTGGGTTAAAAAAAAAATCACTAAATTTTTAAATAAAACTAACAAAATAATCACTGCTATATAAAATTCATAAGCAAAATAAATGTAGGAAACAAAGCATGAAAGGAAAACTTTTCTACCAGTTTAACCTATTTCAATGATATGAAAACAAAAAATAAGTGGCTGGTAAAGTGAAAAAAAGTAATTTTTTGTGATATAAACACATTAACAAAAATGACAGATTTAATTATTAGTTCTACATGCGATATAACAGATACATCTACATGTGAGAAGACAACCCAATCTTTCTTTTGAAGTAAAACATATACATAAACACACAGACAAAGAGACACAAATGTGTTTGACTGAAGAGTCTTGACTGTTGCATCTCAGGCCCAATGGATAAACCTAACTTTCAGCAGTAGAACTTCAAGTGGGAAGAACTGAGTCATTACTGTAGTTTTATGATAGGAATGTCTGTTTTACAATAGAAATGTTTGTTTGTTTTTATTTCTTTGGAGAGAGAACTTATTCACTAAGCATATGTAAACATATACGGGCTTCATATTTTACCCATCCATATAAAGCAAAGATTTGGTGACTATTCAGATGATAGGTGCTACAAATGGTAAAGTAATTAACCTTTGAAATTAATAAAAGTCTGAGACAATCGTTAAGCTGTTTGTTGCCCTGCTCTAAAGTATTCTAAAAGTCTGAATTTTTATGTGGCTATATGGACATAACTAAGTTGGAAAAAAAGTGACCTTTTTCATAATCCACTTAGCACAATTCAGCAGTCCTATCTCTGAATAAGGGGGTAAAAGGATAGGGAAAATGAAAACCCTACCCATTCCCAAGTCTATGGATATAAAAATATTTCTCTAACTATGAGCTCCTTGAGGACGGTGGTTGTGAGCTCCATGAGAACGGTGACAAATAGCAGATACTCAATAAAGGCTGGCTGACCAAATAAACAAATGTTACGGTTAGGGTGCTCATTCGCTCCCACAGTGTATAAACAGGATTTCATGGAATCTACTTAATATGAGTAGAATGGTTTATAGAATTCCCTTTTCCCCAGACAGACAGATATCATAAAAATTGGGTTAATCTACCTCATTACTCTTGCTTTGAGATAGTGTCAGGCTATCATTGGTCAGTTCTTCATCATCAGCACTGTTTCTGCTAAGAACTTTACTCTTCTTCTTCTTGCAACCCCCTTCACTGGCAGGGCTGCTATGAATTTCATCATTGCCTTCATCATTCTCATCCTCATCACTCCCACTTCCCTCATCTTCATCATCCTCATTGTCTCCATCACTTCCTTCTTTCTGAGACGCAGATCTTCCCTTTCTCTTTACTGCAGTAGGTCGCCAATCATTGTCATCTTCACTATCATAGTCATCCATGTCATTCAATTCTTCCATAGATACGAAGTCCAAAAGTGGTCGATTTCGACGAAGGTTCCACTTTTTTGGCTCACTGACTTGTTCCTCTGTAGCAGTTGTTGTAGTGGGGACTGAAGGAGATGTGTTAACAGCAGGAGGACTTGTGGCTGGTGTGGTAGCAGCAGCAGAAGCAGCCACATTGTCAGATACCGTTGCTTTTTCTTTCTCCTTCTCTCTCTCCTTCTCTTTCTCCTTCTCCCTATCCTTCTCTTTGTCCTTTTCTTTATCCTTGTCTTTCTCCTTTTTCTTTCTAGGTCTTTCCCCATTTTCTTCTTCTTCCTTCTTTTCTATTTTAATTAATGGTTTTTCTGTAGACAGTATTTCCTCCTCCACAGAATTTTTAAGTTGTTCTTCTTTTACTTTAATATCTTCAGTCAGTTCTTCCTCTAAAATATTTTCTTCAGAATCACTACAGGAACCTTCTCCACTGTCCTTTGAGGGATCTTCACTTCCATTACCACTCCCCTCAGAATCTGTTGAAAATATGAGAAAAAAAAAACCACACATATGTATATACATACACACACACACACACAACGCTGACACAAATGAAACCACCAAAATTTGTGAATAAGTTGCAAAACAATATAAACAAATTTAAGTCAAAGAATGGTAGACATTCCCAACCTGATTAAATAATAAATCAATGAAGTTGGTATAATGGTTTTAGTTTAATATAGCACTAATGAAGATGAAAAAAATGTAACTCTAAATTAACATATGCTTTAAAAAGAGGAGCATTATTTTGTGTCATACAGCTCATGCTATATTTGATAACCTAGAGGCAACTTTTTCCTATAAGTAAATGATTCTTTTTAAATTGGGCACTTGATTTTAATTTAATGACAATACACACAAAAATCTTCTACTCTTACATCTTCTTTTCATAAACTATATGGACTTACAAGCACTGACTCTCATTCAGAACAAAAAAAAAATCTGGCCTGAAAAACTTTGTTTCATTTATTTCTTACTTTATCAGTAAAAATGAGCACAGATACTTACAGCAGTCAACTGGTACTATCCCTAATCTACCAATCAATTTTAGGAGCACCAAGTACACAGGTAAGAAGAAAAACTAGCAATGGCACAGGAAAATGGAAGTTGCAAGAGAAGTTATCAATTTTCTTGCTTATTAAGATACATTTCATATCAATAAAAGAATCACCTAAACTTTAAATTCTAGGCAGTAAATGCTATAACCCCTATAATGAAATAAATTAATGATTTTTTTTTTTTTAAATGAATCCATCTTGGAAATGAGCAATCATGATAGTCACTAAAAAGATAGGCTGGAGACATAAAGAGTTCATGTAGGACTATAAGCATTCTAGGAAGTTTCTTCTATTCCTGACTAGGGTAGCCCAGGCTCCTTAGCCTAACACTACTCAATAACCTTCTGATTCTCTCTAATCCTCTTTACACCTAATTAAATAAAAAATCTAAAATATTTGGGGAGCGATAAAGAGGAGGAGAAAAAAGGAAGGGGAATAGGAGGAAGCAGGAAACAAACCAATCATAGTCAAGTCAACACCAAGACCAACAGTAAATGTGTAGGATGATGGATTTCTTGCACCTATAACAAAGAAAAGGGTAGTAAATGATGAAAAAAAAGTCCGTGTTTCCACACCATTTTACTTTCTGTTAACCCAAACAGCTTTAGCCTCTATAAGTAAGTGAACATTAAATGTAAAGGAAGTTGTCTGTAATTAGTACCTGGTATTTAAAATATCTCAGAAATCCTTTACAAATGGCTAATTAAAAAAAAAAAAAATCCTATAAATCACATGGGAAAAAAAAGACTACCATTTGGAAGATGTTGACTGACCTTATAAAATCATTGTCAATCTCAAGATTATTACACAAGTACCCACAGCTTATTCAGGACTATTCAGAAAAAACCTTTTCATTTGAAACAATGTCACATACATCACAAGAGCAATGTGGGTCAACAATCCATTACTTGAAATTTTTGGTGCTAGACATGTTTCAAGATTTAGGTTTTTAAAAAATTTTAGACGAATAGCATGGTACATGCACAATAATACCACAGTTAACACCTTCAGTGAGGTTCTGTACTATTCTACAACCAAACACATTATTTCAGCAGAAAAAAAGCATGAATATTTATAAGTACAATATGTACATACTATCCATAAGTTCTTATCAGTTCCAATCAGATTTTACCATCAAATAAATTTGTGCCAAACTTAGGACACACCTTTGGATTTGTGAGCTTCTTGGATTTCAAAGTGTGGGACCCAGTATCACAATAGGTGGTATCTTTTTAGTTCAATAGCTCTACAAATCATTAAGAAAATTATGATTTTTTAATATACTTATAACAATTAAACCCAACCTATCAAGAACTAACTTTGGGGGAAGCCAGGATGGCTCAGTGGGTTAATCGCTCACTTTGCAGCCCTGGGGACCGAGGATCGAATCCCAACCCCGGCCCGTGTGAACCCATATGCTGAATTGAGGAGTGCCCCCAATTCAGTTCTCACCAGGGTGAGACCCCGGCTCAGTTCCTGCCCTGTGCAGCCCCGCACCCACCTGTGGAATGAAACTATGTGGAAAAAGCAATGATGTGCAACTATGGATACTGTTCTGGGCCCTCCCCCTTCTCTCTGTCTCTGTATCTTTATCTTTCTCTCTCTCTCTCTCTCTCTCTCTCTCTCTCTGTCAAAAACAATAAAAATAAATCTTAAAAATAAATAAATAAATAAAGAACTAAGTTTGGTAAAAAACAAACAAAAAAAACCCCAATATATTTTTAGATAAGTATCTAATAAATAATATGTATAGTTGATAAAAAACAAACAAACAAAAAAACAACTTCTAAGGCAAAAAGGGTTCTCTATGCACATGGACTGAAGAACACTGGAACATCTTGCAAACAATGCCATAATCAAGTGTGCTGGGAGATGGAGAAAAATTACTATTCTTCTGGATCAATCTTCTAGACACCTTTGTAGAAGTACCTAGAAAGTAATCCTAATAATTTTACCAATAAAAGCATAATGATAGGTACAAAAGTAAGATTAAGTGAGGTACAAATGTGAGTACTTCATCAAAACTGTGACCAATCCAATTTTGCTATTACTTGGTAAATTTTATAAAAATGTCAAGAATTTTTAGAATTTTGTTGCCAATGCCAATCAGTTAATTATTTTTCAAAGGAGAGGGGCATGATATTCTTTGATACTGTTTTTTGTTTTGTAATAACGCATGTAATCGTGCCTGAACAGAGAGCAATTTAAAAAGATTTAAATGCTTTACACTGTTAATATTTCATTAAAAGAATGTGAGATTTTCCCACAAATCTGAATCCTAATAGCTTATCCAATCCTTCACTCTCAGATTCCAATTACAGGTATCAGGAATATATCAAATTTTATTTTTCTTTGATCTCTGAAAATTAACTTTAGCTGATTAGTCATCACTTCTTCTTAGTACATATGCACTTGAGAGATGGCAACAAACAGAACTTAGCTATAAGAATAACTTGGTAATACTGACAATGAGAAAATCAGAGTCCTTGTCTGTCTATAATTACATTTTTTGTAGGCTGCAAAGAAAAATACCCTATTTCTACAGATTCAAACAATGGCCCTGTGCCATGTTCCAAAACCATCACTCTTACATCCTTATCAAAAGAATAAAAGAAGGAGAAACAAAGATTAGACTAGAGAATTAAAGCAGATATTTCAAATACAACTATCTTAGGCATAATAAGGTAACCTTCCTTAAGCACACATTATATCAAAATTTCTCCAAACATTAACTATTTCAACCAACAGACAGTTAAGGAATTTTTACAGTTACAGAATTTTGAAAAATCAACCTTCAAGAATCCCTTCATAATATTCAGTTTTTTTCCCCATAAGTATTAAACAAAATCCAAAACAAAAACAAATTAAACAGTATGATTTTAAATTAGTTTTATGTTAGCTTTGCAATATAAAGAATCATCTCTGTCCATCAGTCCTAATTCTTTAATTATTCTGTTCATTGCTCTAGTCACTAGAACAGAGCAACAGTGATTAGTGTTATACTTAACAGATAAAAGATAACAGCAGTCTACTGGTTATTCAGTTATCATCTTGTGGTCGTTTTGACTAATCTTGTGTATCTCTTTTTAAAAAGTCTATCAGTCAACACAACTCACCCTCTAGTTCCAGCAATGACGATTTTGTCCCCCAGAAGACATCTGGCAGCATCTACAGACAATGGTTGCCATGAAAGGGCAGTTGGAAAGGGAGGTGCTAGAGAGGAAAGATGCTACTGGCATAGTAAGCAGAAGACAGGGGTGCTGCTGAACAACCTACAGTACACAGGACAGGCTTCCACAACAAAAAATTAGCCAACACAAAATATTAATAGTGCTGAGAATGAGAAACCCTGGTCTAGCATCTAAGGCCTCAGTGTGACCTCAATGAACTTTCCCAGGCTCAGTTCTTCTACTATTCTTTTATTCAGTCCTGATCCAAGATTAATAAATTACGTTTTCCAGCCTCCACACTTTTTAAAGTTAATGTTTCCCCTACCTAGATTGCTTCTTTGCAGTTTCTAGTTCAACTCTTATCTCCTCAATGAATCCAGGCTAAAGTAGTTCCATCCCCTCTGAAAGAGTTGAACTGCATAATTAATCAATAAGGGCTTGTATTAGCTATCCAATATTTTACTTAATTATTTTATTATCACTACTTTGTTTGTAAATTCACCATAACATCCAGAAAGGTGCTTTTCAACAAAACTACTAATGGTCATTAACATATCTTGATCCACTTAAGCAAAAGTCAGATTAAGCAGAAAATATTACAAAGGTTTTTAGCCTGACTCTTCCAGTTAAATTATTTTCTAACTATGACCTACGAGCTAAAGTTAATCATCTCATTTTGGCTGGGGGGTTGAGGGCACTGCAATGCTATTCTGTCTCATTTAATAAAAGTAATACATGTACTTATCTTCAAAAATATTCCATTTATATTGAAATTACTAAATATAATCTACCCTAGTCCCAACCCTAGGTCCAAATTTCAAATATAACCACTAAAATTAGACCAAACCATGAAATTGCTAACATTTAACTGTTTTGTATTTACCTAAAAAAAATTGGT
This sequence comes from Craseonycteris thonglongyai, assembly GCA_004027555.1. Lineage (NCBI taxonomy): Eukaryota > Metazoa > Chordata > Mammalia > Chiroptera > Craseonycteridae > Craseonycteris > Craseonycteris thonglongyai. The sequence continues at coordinate 19,012 of PVKE010002174.1, forward strand.
AATTTTATATGGTTCCACCTAATGTTTCTATATATGGTTCTTCTGGTGGTTATTACTATAATCCTAATACACTTAAATTCCATTTTAAAACTTATTTATTGACTGTTCTCAATCAAAAGTGAGAAATTTAGCTCTACTTTCACCTTAGAAAGTAAAAGATATTCTACCTTCAGCTCATAGTTTTCTAATGGTAGAGGCTTATAATAATCACTTGCCAATCTTGTTGGCAGATAAGTTTTGAGCTATATTTATATTTTTTTACTTTTATCATCTGAGACGTACATGAATAAAATTAAGTTTATCCACAAGGTTCTTAAATAATCTTTCAGAATTGTCTACATTTATTTTTTTTAATTTTTTAATTTCATTTTATTTATTTTTGACAGAGAGAGAGAGAGAGATACAGAGACAGAGACAGAGAGAGAACTGAACTGGGGGAGCTCCCCAGTTCAGCATATGGGTCTGCATGGGCCGGGGCCGGGATTCGATTCCCCGTCCCCAGCGCTGCAAAGTGAGTGCTTAACCCACTGAGCCACCCTGGCTTCCCTTATATTTATTCTTAAAGACAAACAAAAATAGTTTTATAGTCAGAATTTCAGATTTCAAAATGAAGATCAAAAGAAGTTGATGCACAGAATCCAGATAAAAATTAACCAGTCTAACCATTTTAACATTAAGTTTTAAGGAAGTCAGTAGTGCATTCAGTAAGTCATTTCTAGAGATTGTTTTGAAAGAAGCTATGATCAAACAGACATTTAACAACTATTTTTCCACTCTGAGTTTAGTCTCCTATTCATAAGTAGGTCGGGATTCCACAAATTCAACATGTCTGAAAACCAGTGATAAGTCTGATGTCTTAAAGAGTCCAACTATAGCCAGGAGAGAAAAGATTCAAACAGGAAACATGGGTAATCTAGAGTAAACCAACATCTCAGCTATGGGGGACACCAATGTACTTTAATGAAAAGCAGAAACTATCATTCAATTTCTACTGAATACAAACTATTTTAAAGAAAATCATTTTCTACTAAACTCTCATTTACAGTAACACATCAAGACCTACAATATCAAGAACTATACACATTTTGACCCAGGGGTCACAAATTCAAGCTTCCCAGGGGCCACAGAAGTAAAATACAAGTATAGCCAGTAAGGTATTATGACAAAAGGGAAGGAGAAATATATATATTTTTTAATGTCTTCAGGAATTTTTTTTAATTTTGTAAGAGTTTGTTTATGCCAATCTGACCTAGATTTTTAATTATCACCCTAAAAAAAATTAATCCTACCACTTACCACAAATAGATAATTCCTATCAACTCTGATCAAGATATAAAAATAATGGTATTCAAATGAGTCATAATTTCAGAGACAAAACTATTTTTGTTACAGTTTACAATCTGGACAATAATAAACCAAAACAACATTCTAGCCAATTATATTCTTATCTTAGAAGTACCAAACAACAAAATGGAAGATAAAAGAGCTGAGATGCAAAGTTAAAAAACAACTAATCAAGATAAACTTAAGTTCTGACTGCTAGGAGTGACCTCAATTAGTCACAACATCCAAGTAGTTTCAGTTTAATATTATATCCTATCTATTTTTAGGATCTAAGCAGTGAAAAGATCATAAATTTTGGAATCAAAAGACATGGATTAGATCCATTATGGCCTGTTTTTTAAAGTCAATCCCCCATTATCTGTAAAATAATATTTCCTTCACTGAATTATTATAAAAATTTAATGATTATGAAAACAAAGTTTTCCATAAATCACCAAGTGAATTCTGATTGTTGATGTTATTAAAAGTAATAGTAACACAACAAACTGTAACTTCATCTCTTCCTATCATTCCCTAGCAGGAAAAAGCAAAGAAAAACCAGAAAGGCGAGAGGAGGGATATAATTAAGTATAGAAAACTCTCTAAAAGATTATTTTAAAATTGTTAAGGGGATGAAATTGGAAGAGCTTTCATTTTATTTAAATTTCCATTAAAAGGGGCAAAACTGTAATTTTTATTGTTCATATGTCTTAATATTTTTCATATAAAATATTTAAACAAAATTTGTAATCATTTCTCAGATTCCTGCACTAATATTTATTGTGTATCCATATATGTGTATAAGGAACAATGAACAGAAGATAAAGGAAAACAATATTTTTCTGTTTTCTAAATGTGTACAATGTGATGTGACCTTTATAAAAAGTTTGTTTTAAAAATCGCTAAATATAACGAGGAAGGATGAATACTTTACACCTCAGAGATTTTTGAAAGGCCCATCCACAAGGTCCAGCACCCACCACAAAGAACAACTTTTCTCTCTGGTAAGAGAAGTACACAAAAAGCAAAACTCCCCTCAAAGGGTTCCAAGTGATACGAGAGGAGAACCCTGCTCATGGGCTGGCTCTTCGTGGCTCACTTTGCTCTCAGAATATCTCTTGCCTGTTTTGTTTTGTTTTTGTTTTTTTTCCCCTCTATCTATAATATAAGCATAAATGTATTTTAAAATAAAGACTAGTGAGAAAATGCATTTGCATCTTTGGAATAAGTGCTCTGCCTGCTAATCATCAACAAAAACTGAAACAATGATAGGATCTAGTGATAAGATCTTAGGGAAATGTGGAAAATAAAATGGACAAAATAAATGAAGTGTATGTGCTTTAACTTTAAATTGGCATTTTAATCAAAATCGATTCTTTAACAACAACAAAAAAGTCTGAAAGTAAACCCAACTCAGAAAGCTGGGAAAAGGGAATAAACAAACATTTACCTGAGGCATCTCCAACTTTAAAATCACTGTCATCTGAACTATCATAATCGAGAGCTTCTAGCAGGGAAGCTGCCAAAGGCTTCACCTGCCTCCTCTTGGAGCTGCGATCCACTGTTAAGAAAAAAACATGACATCGTCATTCATAATCACACCAAGCAAAGGGAGAGCTGTGGTGCTGAGCAAAGGTACAGAAGACCTCGTGCAGGGAATCTTTATCTAATACAGTTCTCAGCAAAAGGTGTTGGGGTAGGCTGGGATGGGATCGCAGGTTGCGGGGAGGGCCCGGCAGCAGCATGGACAGCTCCAGCCCCTTAGTGCGGCGAAAGCGAACCCAGGCTGGCCAAAATCGAAGCTTGCACATCTTGTGATATTTCTGCGACTCGCTCGTAATCTCTCAGACATTGCAACAGTCAACCGAAAAAAAAAGAAAAAGAAAAAACGCAAAGCCCAGGGAATAAAAGAAGCCGCGATCATCCAAACGCGGACCGTGGAGGGGGAGTGTTCATGAAGGGTCCAGGTTCCCGCAGGCTCCCTCACCCCAACCCCACCCCACCCTGGTCTCCCACCGGCCTGATTTCTAGAAGGCTGAACAGGACTGTTCTCCCCGCGGAGGCCTCCGACACTTACTAAAGAATCCGTGATGTGGTCCTTTGGAAGAGACCTAGGGAGAGGCTGCAGAAAGCCGAAGCAGCGCAGAGGTCGGAGACTGAGACCGCGGAAACAAGTCCTAAAGATGCTATTTAAAAATCGGCGATGCCGCCGACCGGACCGGCTGTCCCCTCCCGCCCCCCGCCCCGCCCCCTAGTCCTCGCGGACCCGGCCCGGCAACTAGCGCCCCTTCCCACGGCGCTCCCCAGGCAGAGGCGCCCTCCGGCCCAGGCAACGTGGCCCACCCGGCAGCCCTGGGAAATCAATTTCCCCCGTTAAAACTGTTAGGAAAAAAAGAAAAAGAAAGAAAGGAAACTTTATTAGCCTGCATCAGAAGCCACAATAGCCCCAGAATTTGCACACTCCGAGGCCGATTGCCTGAGACAATAGGGAAAGCAACGACCCGGATACAGCTCCGAAGAGAAGGAAGTGAAAACACATGGTAGAGCGCTGCCCTCAGTGCAGGAGGACTGAGCGCGCGTGCGCCGGATCTCCGCCTCTCTCCCTCTGGGAGGAAGAGCGCAAAAGAGCCTAACGGAGCCGAGAGGGAGCAGAACAGAGCCGAGTAGTGCCGAGCGGGAACAGAGAGCCCGCCCAGACCCTGCGCGGCTCCGCCCATAAGTCCCTGAGGCTCCGCCCTCAGCCGAAATCCCTGAGGGTCTCGTTTTGTTCTGGTGGTGGTTTTTGAAAGATTTACAAAAGAATACACTTTCCATAAAGGAATGTTTACTAACTTAAATCACTTCCAACAAACATAAGTAATAGCAACAGCCACACGTTCTACCCGCTGCTGCTTGCATTTCTTAAAATATCTTGGAACATGCTTAAATTTTATTTCCTGGAAAAGGGTAATGTGAGAATCACATCAGACCTTCTTTGATTGCTACTTTGAAAGTTACAACTCTAACAGAGGAAAAAATTCCAATTACTTATTTTAATTACTGTTACAATGATTGTATTATGGACAGACATTTCTATGTAAATAAAACATGTAGTATTTAATTTTGTTAAAGAGAGAATACATCTAGGAAAAATATCCCCTCCCAAAAGTATATTGTGCATTAACTAAAGATACGTGTTCACATCAATGTGAAATAATGTATGCACTTAGGGAATTTATTTTTAAGATGAATGTTTAAACCCATTAGAGCATGAGGACAGTATGAATAACCAAATATCCCACTCCTGTAGTTTCAAACACCATGTTTATTCAAATACAGGTTAGCTATTTTAAAGCAATACTAAAATGTTAGAATCTGGGCAGTATTAATACTTTTTTAAATATTTATATATCCAGAATAGAGAAAGAGTTGCATAAACTGTTTCAATTTATGTTTATTGCACAAGTATCAGTGGAATATTCCACTTGTTATGAAAGACTGGAAATAAAATGTGTAGGAATCAAATTCATATAATGCAGCAGTGAGGCTTACGCTTTAAAGAAACAAGTGTTTAATGCTTTTATAAACTGGAATTAAAATTTATAACATTAAATTTGAAAAATAGTAAATATTTATGTGCTACAGTTTATGGGATGGTCACATAGAGGCTGCAGTTGAGGATACAAACAAGATCCAAAACATTTGCTGTGTACGTATTGTGCAAAGAACTACCAGAGAAAAAGTACTTATGCATAAAAGAGAGAAGGCACTCGGGGAAGGCTTCCTGGAGAAAGACAGTATTTAGATCCAGAAAGAGTGTCTAAACTGACAGGGGGAAGGGAGAAAAGGAGACAAAGATGTTGCAGATCAAGGAAAAGACATGTGCAAATGCATAGGGCTATACGAGCATGACTAGTCAGATTCCCCAAAAGCTGGACAACCTCTAATGCCCCCAGAACATGACTTCACAACAGTAGTTGTACCAATTATATTGCAACCTCATCTTTCTGTTTTTCTCATCACTGCTAAAAATGTAAACCCTTCAGATCTCTCTGAACCTCTATTAACCTGACCCGAACTACCACTGATATGTGCCCCCTCAAACCTTTCCATTGTGCTAGAGAAACATCCATTTTGAAATTTTAAAATGCATGTAATAAAAAATCCTCTTCCTTATGATTGTAACCAAATCTAAGAGGTTTGGAGGTGAAGAGAGGGGGGTGCTTTGGAAAAGTAAAGTAGAAATAAAAACAAAAATTGAATTGATTTGAGAGAGAAACTGTAGATTCTGGTTAATTTTGTTTTAAGCAGCCAGGAAAGTGTAAATCAGTTTGTTAGAAGCATAATAAGTCTGGTTCACCAAAGATAATTAAACATGTAAGTTACCTTTCTATCCTCTCCAAATTTCACTGAAATCACAGAAGAAATATAAAAATAGAAATAAAGGCAAAAAATTATAGTGCTGCTAAACTTGAGAGGATTGTCACCAGTCAAGTTTTGAGGTCTATTGAAGCATTTTGACAGTTTTGGAGGTAGACTCAGATTGCAAATAAAACCCATAAGTCTAAGAAACTAATGATCTATCCAGGTGAAAGAGAGGAGTCACTAAAGTGAATTTTTCCAGTAAATTATCCACATAACCCTCAGTTAAGAGAAAATTATGCCTGTGGGAAGAGCAACACATTGGACAACAGGCTGGGTAATTTATTAGAAGGAAGAATACTACATAGTAATCCTGTTTTCAGATCCCATTATAAAACTTGAAATTCAATCCCATTAAGAAATCTGGGGAAGCCAGGATGGCTCAGTGGGTTAGGCGCTCACTTTGTAGCCCAGGGGACCGCGGATCGAATCCCGGCCCTGGCCCGTGTGGACCCATATGCTGAACTGGGGAGTGCCCCCAGGTTAGTTCTCACCGGGGCAAGACCCCGGCCCAGTTCCTGCCCTGTGCAGCCCCAAGCCCACCTGTGGAATGAAACTATGTGGAAAAACCAATGATGTACAACTATGGAGACTGTTCTGGGCCCTCCCCCTTCTCTCTGCCTCTGACTCTGTCTGTCTCTCTCTCTCTCTGTCAAAAACAATAAATAAATCTTAAAAAAAACAAAAAAAGAAAAATAAAAAAAGAAATCTGACTCCAGAAATTACCAGAATGGGCACCAGGTTTATAGAAGAAAGAAAGAGTTGAACCCAGTGATGACTACAAGAAATAGGAAGATTCAGCACATAAACCATTCATAAACCATGAAGGAGAGACCACTCACATGCACCCTCCCTATACCACCAACCTTCTGCTTCCAGCCCCACAACCTTCAGAGCAAGGGCATCTATAAATAGAAGTTGCATTTATTATCTGCCAGGTGAACAGGTTTCTTATTTAGGCAAGATATATAAAGTTTGGCTACCAATACCACACAATCTATGTATACAGACATATAGGCAACCAATAATTATTAAATATTTAAAGTAAAATTAACAACACAAGAACTAAAAAATTTTTAATTTAAAACAGTTAATGATTCATATATATCGGGTCTCATGAGCTTTAGAAGGTAAAAGTGAGGCAGAGACCATCTTCTTTTAACTGTAGCATCAGCAAAGCAAGCTGCATTATCTGTGAAAATAGAATCTGTATTCTAGCTTCTATTCACCAGCTTCAAAGGTGTAAGGGCATGGTGCAGGAGCAGTTCTGGAAAAGGTCAGCAATAAAGAGACACGTTTTCTGACTTCTAGATTACTGCTATAGTTGTATGATCTTAAAACTAAGTCTCATTGGACACCTGACTCTCACGCCCCCAGTCTTTGAAATGATTTTGTATGCACCAAATTTCTTTTCAGTATAAAATACCTACAGAGGTTTCTATTTCCTCTACTAATTCCTTGTCTGATACAGTGTTTAAAATAGAAGGGTGTTTATTAAATAATAAATAAAACTTCAACAATAGAATTTTATGATTTATTATTTGATTTGGTGTGGGTCAAAAGACAGTGATGACTTCATTATCAGTGGATATTAGTAATAAGATATTGGTAGTGCAAAGCATGCAATGGTTACTTATAGTATCACAGGTGATCACTTGGAATAAGGTACATGTTGAAGCAAGCCTTTGGTAACAAGTGTTTGTTATGATAGAACTGAAGATGGAAAAAAGAAATACTGACCTGGGCTGGAGCCAGTAAGTAGACATATAGCTGTAATATGATTCTTAAAGGATATCTTTTGCAGAAATACATGGCTCATTTTACCTTGCTATAATTAATATTTTCAAAGATATTCAAGAGAAAGCAATATCGTTGAAGAAAAGATTGCATTAAAATTTCTGAATTTCAAGAAAGCCCCAAATGCTTCCATAGTGAAAAGGTAGAATGTCTACAAAGGAACAGGAGTCATGTTTGGATCAAAATTCTGAACGGCAAATTGATATGGCTAGAACTTCTAAAATTATTTCAATTTTTCAAATAAAGGGTTCATTAGTAATCATCTATTCAAGTTATGTAAAATATACTGACTTTAAAATTTTCTTTGAGGATTTCGACAGCAAAATTGTACTCTAGTATTTATTACATGACTAAAAGCTTTCCCATGTATGACAAAAGAATAATATTAAAAATTAAGTTAATTTTCATAGATTGTACATATTATATAAAAATGTTTAATGCACAAAGGAGTACCATGAAAATAAATTTTTGTCTAATATTAGTACCCTAACCAGTCAGTCATCTCTCTAAGACATAATAAGATTAATTTTTTTTTAAGATTTACTTTTATTGATTGAGAGAAGGTGAGAGGAGAGAGAGAAAGAAGTGGGGAGGGCTCAGGGCAGTCTCCATAGTTGTACATCATTCCTAGTGACATAGTTTCATTCCACACAGGTGTATGTGGGGCCTCACGGGGAGGGCACTGACCTGGGGGTCTCCCGCATGGGAGGTGAGAACCTTTGCCACTGTCCCGGTGGTTACCAGTTGTGCTGCAGTTCAGCACATGGTCTTGTATGGGTAGGGGCTGGGATACAATCCACAGACCTTGTGATTGCAAGACAAGTGCTCAACCTACTGAGCTATCCCAACATTCCAAGATTAACTTTTATTTTTTTAATTGTTAAATTTACTGGGGTGACATTGGTTGGTAGCAATTACATAGTTTCCAGGTGTACAATTCTACAATACATTATCTGTGCATTGCATTATGTGATCACCACCCAGAATCAGCTCTCTCTCCATCACTATATATTTGCTAACCCTTCCCTTTTCCCCCTCCCACACACTCCCACCCCCTCCCCTTACCAAGGTGCTTAGCTCAGGGATAAGTTTTTATAACAGCTTATTGAGATATAGTTTACATACCATAAAATTCACTCTTTTGTGGTTAAAATTCAATTTTTTTTTTGCATATTCAAAATTTGCACAACCACCACTAATTCTAGAACATTTACATCACTACAAAAAGAAATCCCATACCCATTAGCAGTTACTCCTCATTTCTCTTATTCCTGCACCTGGCAAATGCTAAACTACTTTCTGTTTCTTTGGATTTTCCTATTCTAGACATTTCATATAAATGGAATAAAAAAATATGTGGTGTTCTGTCTGGCTTCTTTTATCTAGCATAGTGTTTTCACAATTCACCCACGGTTAATATAGCTTGGTCTTAGATTAACAAATGTGATCAGCATGTGTTCTGCATGGAGATAAGATAAAAGTGAGAGAGTGGTGAGTACTTCAATATTTGCTATCATAGCTGTTTATTAGACAGGTCTCTTAGACAAGCTAAGGTATTTAATCATGTTTCAGTCATATGAATGGCAGTCTTAAGGGGCAAGTCCCAAGAAAGCAAAGCAGATGGACAAAGACAGCATCAGTGAAGCAGCCTCATAAGATTTACAACATTATATGTTAGACAGACAAGTAATGTTAGCTACAGACAGGAGATTCCATGTTATCCGTTCAAAAGGTGGAAAAGCTTCAAACAAACATGAATAAATGATACCTTCTGTTCTTTCTAATCTAGAAGATCTTTAAGTGGCAAAACATAAAAACAAACTCCCTAACGTTGTTCTAAATCTCTAGAACTCATTAGTTTAAAAAAATATATTGGAAAATATAATAGACAAAAGTGAAAAATGTATAGATCAAAGGATCATCAAGAAGCAAACAACATAGCCATGCCAGGATAGCTCAGCAGTTGAACACTTGGCTCACTATAGCAAGCTCGCTGGTTTGATTCCTGGCTCCAGCCTGTGCAAACCCATATGCTGAAATGCAGCGCAGCTGGTAACCACCAGGATGGCAGTGAAGGTTCTCCCCTCTCATGCGGGAGGCCCCAGTTTGGTTCCTGCCTGGTATGGTCCCACATCCACCTGTGTGGAATGAAACTATGCCACAACTAATGATGTGCAACTATGGAGACTGCTCTGGGTCTGCCCCACTTCTCTTCTCTTCTCTTCTCTTCTCTTCTCTCTTTCTCTCTCTCTTTCTCTCTCTCTCTCTCTCATTCTCTCTCTCTCTCTCCCCCTCTCCCTCTCTCTCTTTCTCCCACCTTCTCATGACAATAAAATTAACCTTTAAAAAAAGCAGTAAACAACCTTATAAACATGAATGGCAAGAACAAATAAGGCTCTCTTGCACCCCTTCAATTAACACACTCTGCTGCTTATACGAATAAGAAGTATGACAATTAAGTTCACGAACTTGTCACCGTGCACTTATGTTGGTGGCAGGCACTGTACAAATAACTTGGTAAGGTTTCATAACATTGGTATATTGATGTCTCAGAGCTGTGTGCATGTCGATGTGTGGTGGTGTCTTACCAAACTGCGTTCATTATTGTTGTGTTTTTGTGTACTGTCATGAGAATGTTGGAGCTTGAATTAGAACAACGGACAAACATTACATTTCTTGTTAAACTTGGCAGGAGTGGAAGTAAAATCAGAGACATGTTAGTCCAAGTTTATGGAGATAATGCCATGAAGAAAATGTCAGTGTACAAGCAGATTAAATGCTATTCTGAGGAGAAAGTGTCACTGATGAAGAGAGTTCAGGATGTCCAGTAATGAGCAGAATTGACCAAAACATTGCAAAAATTCATTGAATTGTGCATCAAAATCATCAGCTGACTGGGAGAAGCATAGCACACCAAGTACACATTGGTAGAGAAGCAGTGAGGAATGTCTTAACTGAAAATTTTGGCATGAGAAAGGTGTATGCAATAATAGTCCCAAAGGAGCTCACTGATGAACAACAGCAAAGGATAATCAAAGCTTCCCAGGACCTTTCAGGGAGGCAAAACAATGTTGCTAATCTTTTTGGATATCAGAGGGATTGTTCATGATAAATTTGTACCAATCAGACAGTCAACCAAATTGACTATTTGGAAGTGCTGAAAAGACTGCATGAAAAAGTTAGATGAAAATGACCCGAACTTCTTGCTAACAACTCATGGCTCTTGCATCAGGACAATGCACCAAGCTCACCTGACACTGAGATTTTAGCCAGTAAACAAATAACTATATTTGAACACCCACCCTACTCACCTGATCTGGCCCCTAATGAGTTTTTTCTTTACCCAAAGATAAAGGCAATATTGAAAGGAATACATTTTGATGACATTAAGGACATCCAGGGTAATACAACAGCTCTGATGGCCATTCCAGAAAAAATGTCAAAATTGCTCTAAAGAATAAGCTAGGCACTGGCTTTGGTACAGAGCTTCCTTAGGGGAGTACTTCGAAGGGGACTGTAGTGATATTTAGCAGAGAGGTGTGTAGCACTTTTTTCTAGAATGAGTTCGTGAACTTAATTGTCAGACCTCGTATATATTAATGTGTTATGTCTTCTTGCTATATTGTCCCCTTTGTCATTATGAAATGTCCATCTTTGTATCCTTACCTTTTTTATTCTGAAGTCTGTTTCTTCAAATACAAATATGGCTACACCTGCTTGTCTCAGGATGCCATTTGCTTCAAGTATTGTTCTCTACCATTACACTTTGAGTCTATATTCGTCCTTGCAACTGAAATGTGTCTCTTGAAGGCAAGTACATAGTTGGGTTTTGTTTTTTGATCCAATCTGCTATTCTCTGTGTTTTTATTGGTGAGTTCAGGTCCTTCACATTTAGGGTGATGATTGCTATATGGAGATTTCCTATGGCCATTTCATCTTTTGTTTTTTGGTAACTTAGTGCCTCCACTGTTTCTTTGCCTTCATGTTGCTGTCTTATTTTAATTTGGTAGGATTCTATGATTTTTTTCTCTGTGTTTCCTCTTTTTTTAATGCATCTCATTTCTAGATATATATTTTTTAGTGGTAACCATTAAGTTTACATAAAAGAGTTTCATATATACAGTAGTCCTTTTTCTTCAGTATGCATTTTATCTCCATTCTTCTTTGCAAGTTTAGACCTTTACCCCTTCCCTTTTATGTATTTGTTGTCACAAATTTTCCTTATTTATGAGTTCATTTCTGAGTTGCAGTAACAAATTGTCTTCACTTTTTCTTTTTTTCATTATTTTTATCTCCTTTACACTTCATGTTATGTTTAAATAGATAGTGCCCTATTCTGCTTAGGGGTTGTCATTTCCTGCTTATTCCTGCTTCTGTTTGTTAGTAATCTGCTCATCTGCACTTCTTCCTTCTCTCCTCCTGTTTTCCTTGATTTGCCCACCTTCAAATGTTTTGATGAGCTGATCACTCAGATATGTTTGTGTGTTGTGTAGGGAATCCTTTGTTGAATTAAGCTGTTCAACTTGTAACACCCTTGGAGAGATCAAGGGAGATCCATCATGCTGCCATGTTTCTGATGTCACTCCATGAATTCATATTTTTGATCTTGATATGGACAGTATACCTAGCAACCTAAGTCATATGAGTATATTGTAGCACTTACCATAAAGCTTTGTAACAATACTCCCAGTCCCACTAGACTATAAAGTGTTAAAGAAAGATAACAGTGTGTTATTCTTCTTATCCTGAGCATTTAGCATAATGAACAATACACAGTAGGAACTTAATATGTATTTAATGAATGAATACATTAATAAACAAATTACTAAATGGATAGAAATGATAAAAATTGCAGAGATAATGACAACATAGGTGAGTAATAGAACATAGTTATTCTAAAAAAAAAAAAAGAAAAAAAAGATATAACCTGATGATCTAGGTCTATGGTATAATTTTCTAAAACTTGTAAATACACACTTTTCCTAAAATACTATTTAATCAGAAGGTTCCAGTGAAAAGAAGTACCACTTATTTCAAACTGCTAGAGTTTCTTTACCTTTTAGTATTCATTGAATTTTGCACATAAACTACTTTAGGTATTTAATTTAAACTGAGCTTTGAGATTTTAAATGGTGGAAGTAACTTTCACAGATCAAAATATGTTTTCATTTTCCTAATAGAAATTTTATAATTAAATACAGTTTATGCTAAGTAACCATAATACTAGTGGAAGAATATATTTATTTTTCGATTAAGTATAGCTGCAGAATACTTATTAACAAGTGAAGGTATAATTTGTATTTGTATTATCAGAAAAACAACTCCAGTTGTCAATTTATCTGCTAGAAAAATAATTAAATGCCTAAATTCAAACAGAGTAAAAAGTATAAGATTCTGCCTTCAATTTGCATTAATATAATTGTACTTCATGGCTCACTTATTAGATTATTCCTCTCTAAAGAAACTATTTCTTTACTGTCACACATTAATAACAACATATAATCACTTTACCTTCCAGAATTTTCTAGGCTTGAATCTTCAGAGAAACTATGCAAGAGAAATTATTTTGGGGGATCTATTGATATACTGCCTAGATTTTTTAGAGTTATTCACTGTACAACTTACATTTAATATGAAAACTAACATTTATACTTTCTTTTTATCTTCTAAAATTGTTCACTAAATTAAATGAAGAAACCAGAAATCCACAAGGCACAAATCTCAGAGTGGGAGGGGAAAAAATAACTTCTATACATTTAATAAGATATTATGCCCTGTAGGTTTTTTTATTCTGTGTTTAGATACAAAATATTTTTTGTGTCTTTGCTGCTGAAAGGATAAAGTCCAAAATCTAAAATTCTCAAAAATCTGGGTTAACCTTTTCCATTTCATTTCCTATAACATTACCTTTTGTAATCTAAGCTCTCTTCACAGTGAACTCACCTCAATTCCTACACAGTATGCACTTACACTATGAACTCTCATTTTCTCTACCTCATTCAGGCTATTTTCTCTATATGGAATGCAAATCTCTCTTTTTTTGGTCTGATCATTCATGAAGATCATAGTATTCCTTAAACTCTTCACAGGCCCCACTGCCTTATTTCTTTCTGTATTATTAGTAGTTTCACATTTGTATCCGTATTGTCCAAATCAAGTCATATGGCTAAGCTTGATATAAATAGGGAGATAAAAATATAGGGGAAGCTGGGATGGATCAGTGGGTTAAGTGCTAGCTTTGAAGCCCTGGGGACCAAGGATCAAATCCTGGCCCAGGCCCATGCGGACCCACATGCTGAACTGGGGTGTGCCCCAGTTCTTGCCGGGACCTATGTGGGAGGCTCCCAGCCCAGTTCCTGCCCTGCACAGCCCTGTGCCTACCTGTGGAGTGAAACTATACGGAAAACTAATGTCAAGTATGGAGACTGCTCTGGGCCCTCCCGCTTCTCTCTGTCTCTCTCTGTCTCTGTTTCTCTCTGTCAAAAAAAAAAAAAAAAATCAATAAAATAAATCTTAAAAAAGAAAAGATATAATCTTATCCCAGTAAAAACATTCAATCTTTGTGAACAAAAAGACAATTAACCAGTCTCCCTCCCCTTCTGAATACAATCTTTCTCCTTTCCTCTTTCAAAATATATTTACCTTCCTCACCAAAGGTAATAACCTAAAGGTCTTATACTATCATTATTGTTAACTCAAAGCCCACAGTCTATGAGTGATGCTGTAGTCTCTGTGTTTGTTCTGAGTATATCTTCTCTTGATATGGATACCTATGAAGTAACAAAGTCAAGTTATTTGCCTCCCAACATGTAACATATGATGGTGGAACAGGGACAGGATAACCACAATGAACAATCCTACTCAAATAGAGAAAGAATAAAAGGCATACCTGGTCCTGCAGTCTCACAAGGCAGAAGTTGCTGCTGACTAAAGGTGTGAAATAGTCCTTGAACAGGCCCTGAGTTTGCTTCTGGTGATTAGTTGTAGTTCACTCTTTTCTGTGGCTCCTGTCTCACCCTCTGGAAAGTTTTGCCTAAGATCCACTAAAAAGGACATTATAGAATAGACCTTCCTTAGAAGATGAGAACATCTTTCAACCAAGACTGAGGAGTCCAAGTGTCATTTCACATCTCAAAGAGACACAGTCTCTTTATCCCAAGGCTGATACATATTTTAGGAGTATTCAGTCTACTTTTCTTCTATTTGATCCCAGTCAACTCCATCCACCAAAGGCCATACTCACATCTCATTTTAAGAATACACCTTTCTTTCTCTAAATTTAATTTCAGTCACTTTGATCCTATCATGCTTTGGTGAAAGAGCTATACACCCTTGTTTATTTGTCTGGGCTTTCAAATTGTTCAGGTTAAAGAATTTATTGAGACACCTATATTTACTGAGATGTTGTTTCAACAAGGTTGATGGCTACATTCTTGGATGGGTCATTATCTTCAGCTTTAAATAGACTTTTTTGGCTAAACACCTTCTCACTCTTATTTTATACAGCTAGAGATGAGAATCAGCCCCATCTTCCAACTATGCAAGCCCCTCAATTTCTATATGCACTATTCCCTGTCATTAGTTTTCAAACTCAACAATTATTTTGAGTCCATATTTTTTTTTATAGTAACACCTTGTCAACTGTTGCCAATTATAACTGACTCATGCTGCTAACATACTCTTTACCCACCATGTCACTGACAGGAGTTCATCAGGGACATTAACTATCTTCCAAAGAATTGAGAACTGTTTCACCTAATGTTTCAGCACTGCAAAAACATATTCATATACTGCTATCCTTCTAGCTTCTGGTAATAGTTACTTTGTCAACCTTTTGCTGGAACTTGAATCAAATGACACATACTTTAGGATTTTTATAATATGCCACCACACTTTTAATGTCAAATTGTTTATTAGAGTAGGTTAGCTTATGCTGCAGTAACACACTACTCTCAAATCTAGCTAGTTGCAACACTAAAGGTTTATTTCTTATTCTCAGCATGTTCACTGCAGCTCAGCAAAGTATCTATTCCAGGCAGTTTCCACCTTGACACCCAAGCCTGTCTAGAACACTCATGATCTTGTGGCAGTAAGAAAAGAGAGAATGTGGCACATGTTGGCTCTTAAATCTTCTGTTTGTGCATGACACATGCTACTTTTCACATCCCATTTGTTAATAAAGCAAGTCATCTTGATATTAATGAGTCAAAAAAGTGATATGTCTTTCCAATGGAAGGCAGCAAGTATTTGCATACAATCTAATCAACCACAATACTAGCCCTACTTCTAAAGCTAAAATTTGTTTTTACAATATGCATCCTCTACTATGGCCTAATTTTCTAGATTGTCACTTGTACTCTTTCAATCTCTGCTTATAGGTCACTGACTCTTTCCCCTAAATTTAAGGTATGAAATTTAAACTTTTACAATGTGACATTTTGGTTAGTATTTAACAAAATTTATATTCTATAACCCTACTTTGTTAACATTTCCAAAGGCATCACTTGACTATCTATATTATTGTTATCTGTAGAAACTAGGATGACAAAATAGTAAGCCACTGGATTTTATTTTCTTAGTAATAATGGTATTCCTATATACTTGTTTACTTATTTTATTATAACTGTTATCATTAAAAATAAAATATTGCAAGGAGACGTCTACCCCTGTTCAACTTTTTGCTGAAAGCCTACCTACACTTATTGCTATTAGGTTTCTGTATTCACTCCTGAGTATTTTTCATTATTTCTTTTTTCTTTTAACATAGCCATACTCTTTACCATAGTCTAGAAAAGGGGTCTCCAAACTTTTCAGCCTGCGGGCTGCATTAACTATCAAACAGCAGTTTGGGGGCCAACTACACACTTGAGGTCCAAATAAAAAAGAATCAAAACATAGATGTTTTTAATTATTTATTTAACATTATTTTATTCAGATAAAAAGGTCTCCACGGGCCGGATGAGAGGGCCTCGCAGGCCGCTTCCGGCCCGCGGGCCGTAGTTTGGAGACCCCTGGTCTAGAAGGTTAGTGTCAGAGAGACCTTTATAAACTCTCTGATCTTTTTCTTCTTCTCTTCTGTATTATGGATCAGCCACAGTGTTCTCCTTTGAGTATTAAACAAACAAACAGAAAAAAAATACCAACCCAGAATAAAACAAAACAACAATCTCAAAACTCTTTCTCCTGACAGTTGGAATGCTCGTTCCCAGATCTTCACCTGGTTACCTCTTTCTTTTCATTTAGGATTCAGCTCAGATATCACCTTAAATGGACCTTCCTTGCCTACTCTCACTGAAGTAACCTTTCCTCCATTCCCCAATGGCCTTCTCTATTTCATTATTCAGTTTTCTCATTCACTGCTGTCTCCCTGTTAGAACAGTGCCTGGTGCAGAGTAGGTACTTTCTTAAGATTTGTTTTTATTGTTTTTGACATACAGAGAGAGGGACAGAGACAGAGACAGAGAGAAGGGGGAGGGCCCAGAGAAGTCTCCATAGCTGTATATCATCAGTTTTCAATATAGTTTCATTCCACAGGTGGGTACAGAGCTGCTCAGGGCAGGAATTGACCAGGGGCCTCCAGCATGGGAGACATGCCCCTATGAGCCAGGGGCCTCCCACATTGGAAGCTCCCTCAGTGAGAACCTAACTGGGGGCACACCCCAGTTCAGCATACAGGTTTGCAGGGGCCGGAGCCAGGGCTGGGACTCAATCCTTGGATCCTGGGGAGGCAAGGCAAGGGCTCAACCCACTGAGCCATCCTGGCATCCCCCAAAGTAGTTTTTTAATATTTACTGAATGAATTAAGACACCAATCTTCCTAAGCTTCATGACATATCATCTTAATAATCACCATTATCATTTTGTTTCCGACCTAGCTGGCCATATAGCCTCTTTCAAGCATTGCATGTTGGAATTCCTGAGCTCCATGTCCTTTGTTTCTCTTATCACTCTACCTTCTCACCCTAAATAATGTCAATTCAGTCATGCGGCTTCAGTTCTCATCAATAAGCCAAGTCCTAAATGTATTCTAGTCTATTTAACTCTTATGCCCTATAGAAATCCACTTGGATTTTACATACGAATTGATCATTCTGTTGTTTATTACCTCAATAATTGGAGCCAACATCTACACAGCTGGTCAAAACTGAACCTCTGAAGAAATTACCCTGGACTCCTCCCTCTCCTCACTTCTCCATATTCAACCAATCACCAAGTCCTGTTGGAACTGCCTCCTACATATTTCTAGAATCTTTTCATATCACATTCCCCACATTTGTTCAAGCTCATTATCTCACATGTGGATAACGAATGTCCCTCTTCTTTCATGCTCATCTCTCTAATCCATTCTTCACAGGAAAAGCAATCATTTAAAACCACACTATCTTGTTTTGCTTAACTTCTCAATGCTCTCAGCATAAAACACATGTTGTGTAAGTGGTTATTGGCCCAGCAGATCTGACCCTCACTTTATTCTCCATCTTCAAGTTCCAACCATATCAAACCTCCATCAGCTCCCCAAAAGGTCTTGCCAGCTTCAGGCTGTACCACCTATTACCTCTGTTCTGTACACCTGCATCCTGTTTGCACGTTAACGGCTACCCCTCGTTCAGATACAACGTTGCTTTTTCAGAGCAGCTTTTTCTTATTCCCATTCCCAATTACTTGTATATCATTTGACTGATGCCTTAATCTACGTATCAAGTTGAAAGGGTTTCAGATTATCCCCAGCGCTCCCCCCCCCCCCCCCCCCCCCCCCCCCCCCCCCCCGCTAAAATCTGACCAACGATAGACTTTAGGGTAAAAAGATATAAATGAAAATTGTACTGGGGTACTGGTAAAGATTCTGTACACAGAGACACAACCATTAACACTTTTTAAGAATGCAATTTGGGGGCAAGAGGGGATAGTGCAATGTCGCGAAGGTCTTCTTGGTGTTGGACATTCAACTGAGGGCCAGGGCCTGAGAGGTTAGAGATCACAGTGAGAACTATTGCCACCTTTAAGGCATTTACTCGTTTTTTATCCTCTGCCCATAATAGACCGTCTAAGACAGGAAGCAGCTGCAGTCTTCTTAAACCGCAGTCGCTGACCTTAGCGACAAAAGACGCGACCCTGCCCTTCAGGCTCCCGGCGCTCAACAGCTGCAGGAGTAGCTCAGATCCCTCAGGGGCCGTCAGGGACGGCCGGCGTGCGTCCGGCACGCGAGGACCCGGCTCACAGGCGCCTAGCAAGAGGACCCCACTCACAGAGATCGCGGCCCATTCGTCGGCTCGCCCGCCTCCGACACTCAATGCTTGGCCTCCTGAGAAAGTGCCTGTCTAGTCAATAGATGTGTTTTAGTTTCGACACAAAAAATTACCCGTCTGGAATATATATTGCACAGAAATAAGAATGTTTCGATTTGGAATGCAATGCTGAAGGTCTGGCCAGATTAGTGCAGACGTGTGAGGAGCTGGATAAAGCAGGCACTGCTAAGGACAGCCGCATCCGGGCCCTCCTGCCGCAGGCTACTGTCTGAGCCAGGGGTCCTTCAGGTAGGAGGTCCTGGGTGACTTTGGACGTCCGATCCACCTCGGTGCAGAGAATACCTAGTGTCGGCCTTGAAATTTTGTTTTTCTGTGCTTCCGGACCCGAACCTTCTGTCGCAGCCATGCTCCGCCAGATTCTCGGTCAGGCCAAGAAGCACCCAAGCGTAAGTTCGTGTCCCTTTTCCCAGTGTCTTCACTGGTCCACCCTGTGTCGGATTGCGGCTGCCTTGGTCCCCTGGGAGCTTCCACCTTCACAGCCACTTAACCATTTGTTCTTGGAGGCTGATCCTGGCCTCACTTGTCCTGTTCTGGTTGACCCAGGCCCTTGAGCCCTGACCTTCTATGCCATGCATTGTAGGGTTTGGGCTGGCCAGCTGAAAGGGGGTTACATTCGAGGAGAATAAACCAGTCAATGTTGGAACAGTGTATTGGCTGCGCCCGCTTGCAGGTTGCTTGGACGAAGAGTGGTTGTCCAATGTGTGGGTAAGAAGAGACCAGCAAAGGTCAGGTTACCCATTTGTTGTGCTCTTTTAACCATCTTGTACTCACTGCATTGCACCACCGGGGCTTGTGGCAAATACGAGGTTCTACTATCTTGGAATCCCCAGTTTGTCTTGACATTTTTGGAAATTTGGATAGAGTTGACCGTGGAGTTGAATAGCAGTTGTTTTGTATATCTCATTTCCCCCCAGCACATCAACTTGCTGTGGTCAAAACTCAAATTACCTAGTCTTTATCTTTAATCCAAATGTCTGTCCATTAAGCATTAGTGGCAGTGTATTTTCAAAGATTATGCCTAAAACCGGTATTTGCAATAGGTGTTTTTCTTTATTCATATTCTCTTTAATTTCACAAAGTTTGTTTTTCATAACGTATATATAGAACCAGGCTTAACTAATTTGCCATGAACTTATCTTTCAAGCCTCAAGATACAAGGAGGCAGGAATTTTAATGGGAATGATTCATAAATATTACAGAAGTTAAGGAGACTTGATATATTTTCTTGGAAATTTTAAGATTTGAATATAATTTTTTTTTTCATGTTAAACCAGAGTCGTCTTAACATCCTCGAGGAATTTTGAACACAGTTATAAGAAATGTGAATTCGTTGTAAGGTCTACCTTTATTTGAATTTTAAGACAGAATTGAAAAACAGCTTTTGAAAATTGGGA
>PVKE010002174.1:39332-86799 GCA_004027555.1 Craseonycteris thonglongyai
AAAAAAAAAAAAAAAAAAAAAAAAAAAAAGAAAATTGGGAATCAGTGTGTAAAAACTGCAGTAGCCCTTCTGTTATCAGTATCAAGGTATTTGAAGATGACTATTAAGTCTTGTCTATTTTGTGTTTGGTTTTAGTTGATCCCCCTTTTTGTATTCATTGGAGCTGGAGGTACTGGGGCACTGCTGTATGTCATGCGCCTGGCTTTGTTCAATCCAGATGTGTGGTAAGTACTTAAAAACGTTTAGAACTTTGTTGGTTTATCAAGCTTGTTTAAGAACCACAGTCTTTCTTGGGAGATAATATCAAGTAATGGAACCTGAGTTTTGTAGTCATACTAAAGGGTGTCCCAAAATTCACACAAGAAGTAATTTTGATAGAAAACACAGGTTTATAATTAAAAATTGTACATTTTCATTGCTCAACAATGGAAACGTGTTGTTCTTTTGTGTAGCGCTCCATTTTTAATAACCCTGAACTGTCAGTTGTTACGCTGTCTTTTTTTCATTGGCAACACTTTACCGCACAAATGATGCAAAATTCAAATCTTGCGTGAATTTTGGGACACCCTTTAATAAGTTCAGATGCCAGTTTGACTTTTTACTTTTTCTGGTTCATGAAATCATCTAAATTTCCCCTGATTCTCATTTTCTCATTAATAGAGTAGAACTGAATACTTAATCTTGTTATGAAAATTGAGGTATTATTAACTATTTTTATAAAATACTTAATCAGGGTTGCTGGTACATGTAATATCTTTTTTTTGGTCTACTTTTCCACAATAGGGTTATTTATTATTATTATTATTATTATTATTTTGACATTAGAGAACAAGCAAAGGAAAAAGATTGATTCATCGCTATTCTATTCACTTTTCTATTTATCACTTTATTTTTTTTAAACTTCAGTTTTTTTTATTTTTGACAGAGAGAGAGAGAGATACAGAGACAGAGAGAGAACTGAACTCAGGGAGCTCCCCAGTTCAGTACATGGTTCCGCACGGGCCGGTGCCGGGACTCGATCTCTGGTCCCCGGCGCTGCAAAGTGAGTGCGCAACCCACTGAGCCATCCTGGCTTCCCCTATTTATCACTTTATTGATGAAATGGGAAGCTTTAACAACTGAGTGTAACAGACATAAGGACAAGGCCAAGGACCCCAAGAAGCTCTGAAGTACAAAACTGTTTTAAATAGTGTTTTATTACTATAATAATTATAGTAATAGTTATAGTAATAAATAATAAATAATTACATAAGTAATTATTTACTTATTAAATAAGTAATAAATTAAATAAATTAAGTAAGTAATAAATAATTATAGTAATAAATTATTATAAATTTATTTTAGTTGGGACAAAAAGAATAACCCGGAACCTTGGAACAAACTGGGTCCCAATGATCAGTACAAGGTAAGCTACAAAATAGTTTCAAAATTGCTAGAAAGTCTGTTTTAATAAATTTTGTCATGGAGTAGGTTGTGTTTTAAATTGGATATACCTGTACAAATAAAATTTTGTTATAATGTACTTTGAAGAGATGCTAGGTCATTTTGTGAAATTAAAATGCTATCATTTTCTAATACATTTTTTAATAACTTTATTCAGACTTTAGACTCTGGATGTGAAATTCAAATAATGTTTCAGTTCTCATGCTTTGATTAATAAAAGGGAAGATAGTGTATCCATTTACCATTTTTATAGATCTTAGTCTAGTGCGATGGCTCTCAAAATTTAGTATACATAGGTAACAGGTGGGGAGGTCGTTAAAACAGATTCTTCAGCTCCCCCCTCCCCCTCCCTTGAGATTCTGATTTAAGTGGTCGGTTGTAGAGACTGAGAATTTGTATTTCTAACAAGGTGTCAGGTGATATTAGTGCCACTGGTCCATGGAGCACATTTGAGTAGCATTAATCTAGTGGATGCTTTGGTTGATTTCTTGCTAACATGGTTGAAATATTTTACATGAAGATTAGTAGGAAGAAATGAAAGTTAGTTGAAACTCAAATTTTAACATGAACCTTCTAGATAAACTTTCATATCTTTCTTGAAGAGTGGTTTGTGGAACTTCTGTTCCAAAGAATGATTTCATGGACTGAAACCATTTATTTTATTGAGATATAAATGACATATAATATGTAAGTTTGAGGTGTATAGCCAGTTGGTTTGATACATTTATATATTCCAATCTGATTACAACAGTAGCATTAGCAAATACTTTTATCACATCACGTAATTACTTCTTTTCTATATTGAGAGCAATTAAAATCTTAGTCTCTTAGCAACTTTGAAGTTTGTGGTACAGTATTGTTGACTATATTCACAGTATTATGTATTGTATCTCTAGAACTTAAACTTCTCTACTAGTTACAAGTTTGTACCCTTAAACAATGTCTCTCCAGTTCCCCCACACCTTAATAACCAATATTCTATTGTTTTTACAAGTTTCTACATATTCATGTTACCTATACAGTGTTTGTTTTTCTCTGACTTATCTCACTTAACATAATACCCTCAGAGTCCATCCATGTTGGCACAAACTTATTTATTGATTCCCTGAACATAACCTTCCTTATATGTAAGAATTTCGCATACTAAAGACAAATGCTCATAATGTCTAAGCAAAAACAAAAACAAAAAACCAGGGCAGCTTTATTAGACTACGTTATATAATTCACCTACCAAACAGTTTAGCTATTAAAATTTTTTTTTTAATTGTTTTTGACAGAGAGAGAGAGAGAAAGAGAAAGAGACAGAGAGAGAACTGACCTGGGGGCACTCCCCAGTTCAGCACATGGGTCCGCACGGGCCAGGGCCAGGAATCGATCCTGGGTCCCCAGCACTGCAAAGTGAGCACTTAACCCACTGAGCCATCCCGCCTTCCCCATTTTAGCTATTTAAAGTGTTTAACTCATCCATGCATATTCCGCTATTCTAAGCTGCTTCATCAAAAGAGAGAAATAGTTTGTGTAAGCAATTTCAAGAATAGATACCCTGACCAGTAAGTGTCCAGGACTCCTTAGCAGATATACCTCTGTGATAGAGATGGATGCTACCATTACTAATAACAGCAATTTTTAAGATAATTACTACCTTTTGCTGATTGCAAGATTTCCACTTAACCTTCAGGTTATAATTTGACTTCCAGTCTCTATAAACAGATTTCTCCACAAGTAACTAATAAAAATGTGCAAGTGATCCTGAAATGAGCCATCTGATCTTTGTGTTAAATTTTTCCTCAAAAATAAGGCATTTTGATTTACTTTTTTCTCTTACAAGTTTATTTAAACCAAATCCATTCTAGAGAAAATGGTTCCACATCCAATAAGCTTTAATAAAGGAAACCAAAATGACAGGCCTTTGTCCTTCTGCTGAGGAGTATGTTGGAGTCTCTGGATATGTGTTGTTCAGAAAGTTCCCCAGGTGATTCTGGTAATGAAGCCAGTTACTAACTGCTCAGAAACATAATAACACATATAAGTTTGAGGCCTTGTGAGTTGGTAATGGAATGTTGCTGCAACAAAAATATAATATTTGTATGGCGTAGATTGGGCTATGAGTAGCTATGACACTGATATATGAGAGACTGGAGAGGTGGGTGAGTTATAATGGCAAAATGTTTGATAAAGTGTCACCAGCTGTTACTTGGAAGGTAGACCATAAGCCTGAAGAGCCGTTATAGAAAAAGATTTTAAAAAGCAGGATATTAATGGACTGTAGTTGGCTGTATTTGCCAAGAGATGGGCTTATAGACGAATAGGGCAATTTACAAGTATAAATAAAAGGGAACCAAGTACAGAAACTAGAGCCTAGAATGAACAAAGCCTCCTATTGCTCTAACCCCAGTGAGGTAGACAAAATTATTTTATCATTCACTTCCCCTCACCTAAGAGGATTTGTTTTTCTGACCCATTGACATCAGGTTTGTCGACATGATTGGCTTAAGCAAATTTTAAGTGAGGGGAAATGATATTTGCCACTTCTGAAGGATGAAACAGTATGTGATTCCCTCTCATTTTTTTTTTTTTCTATCTGTCAATGAGATCAAAATTGACAGTTAAGGATTACTCATTCAGGACGAGATTGAAACAAAGAGAACATGGAGAAGTCAGTCATACATGGTATATAGTGCAAGCAAAAAGTAAACCTTGTTGTAAGTCACTAAGATTTGGAAGTTATCTGTTGCCAGCTTATAATCTATTCAAAGCTAATTAATACTAGAGAGTGGCATAAAATGGGATTTAAACATCACAGGCCTAGCAATACTTCTCAACTGAATAAAATGCCCTAAAGCAAGTTCAAAATGATGCGCCTTACCAACTGTTCTAGAAACCTTCATGGTAGCTAGCATTAAATTGAGAAAAAGAGTGGGGTAATGGAAGATGAAAAATAAAATGGATTTGAAAATTACTTCAACAGATAATTTTGATATTGGTACATGGAAGCAAATAGATGTCTGCTTAGTTTTCAGAAAATTGGCAAAAATACTATAACCTTCCACTCCTCATGGGTGTGAGGGCTTGATCCTGCTTCTTCTTCAGTATTTGGCAACCTGATCTTCAGTTGCTTCTTTATCAAGGAAAAATGAGTAAGGTTGTGATAATGAACTAAGTAAAACATTCTGCCCACATTGCGAGCCCAACAAATGTTTGTTTATTTAATATATATAATTTGCAGTTCCTTTTATAGATAGTCCCTCAAATATTTTGTTAGGGTAGCAGTTTTTTTGTTTATTTGTGTTTTTTTTTTTTTCTTCAAGTTTCATTAAGTTTAGTGCTGTGAATAGAGTAGTGTCAGAACAAAGAATACTGTTTTATGGCTTATTTATATTTGTAAAAATCTATATGTTTCTTTACAACTTGGGATTTTTACTTTTTTTTTAAGTTCAATAAATAAGAATGTTCAGTTAAAAATGAAGCAAAGGATTTGGAAAAATAATGGACACAGACTTATGAGCTTCTTGCTTAAAAACACTCCAGAAAATGGTAATGATTCTGTAGTTTGGTTATTTTGGAGTTAAATAATATAGTTTTAAAGTAATTATAGCACAACCTTTTCAGTATTCTTTGGCACAAGAATGAGTAAACTCAAGATTATAGCCTTATTTGGGCTATAAGATCTTAATGTTTCCTTAGTAGAAACTAGAGCAGTTTACAACATAAATCATTAAAAAAAAAGTTATTGAGAGGGTCAGTTTTTTGAAGCAATCATAGTAAGATTTATTTCTAAAATTAACTTTAATTGAATGTAAAGAAATTTATGGAAATTGCAACATTTCCAAAAATACAGTACCGGTATTTAATTAGTTGCAGTATTACTTAAAAGCAAAAATACAGTACTGTTTAAAAGATTTTGGGGGAAGCCAGGATGGCTCAGCGGGTTAAGCGCTTGCGTTGTATCCCCAGGGACTGAGAATTGAATCCTGGCCCCAGCCTGTGCAGTCCCAAATGCTGAACTGGGGTGTTCTTTCTATGTGGGAGGCCCCCAGTCGGTTTCTGCTCCCCCCCTGCCCCCCAGTTCAGCCCGTAGCTTGAGGGGGTGTGCCTGCCATGCGGAGGGGGGGAAGGGGTCCCCAGCCCAGTTCCTGCCTTGCATGACCCCTTCCTACCTGTGTGGAACAAAACTATTGGAAAACTGATAATGTACAACTATGGAGACTGCTCTGGGCCCTACCCTTCTCTCTGCCTCTTATCTGTCAAAAACAATAAAATAAATCTTTAAAAAAAAAGATTTTGTATCAGGTGGTCAAGTGTCAGTTTGTTATTGATGCAGTCTAGATTAGAAAAGTAATAGACAAGCCATTAAGGAAGACAGTTTGTGTCTAAAAGGTTATGTAAACCATACAGCAAAGCAATGTCATTATATTACTAGCTTGTCTTGGTTGCTATAAATCTCTCCTGTCTAATTTATAGCACTTTCCTAACCAAAGTGGGGATGATAGTTTTTAGTATTCTTCTATTCTGTTGGAGTTTCATCTGTATGTGGAGATGGATGTAAACACTTAAGAATTGGCAGTATGTATCTGAAAGAATTCTTAATTGCTCACTTGGAAATAGAAAATCTGTATAGCTTCTAACTAACATTATAAATTACTAATGTTGCTCTTTTGTGGTAGATTGACTATTTTTACCTTATAAAACCATTATTAAAGGACTGGAATTTTAGTGTCTTTATTTGAATGACTTCTATATTGTTAAAAATTCTTAATAAAAATTCATGTCTGTAGGTTTTGCAATAGAGAGCTGAATAAAAATAATTCTGAAACTTCTGTACCATCTGTGTGTGTTTTATAGATTATCTAAAATATCTTTTTTCTTTTCCAAGTTCTATTCAGTGAATGTAGATTACAGCAAACTGAAGAAAGAAGGTCCAGACTTCTAAATGAAATGTTTCACTATAAAGCTGCTTAGAATGAAGGTCTTCCAGAAGCCATCCGCACAATTTTCCACTTAACCAGGAAATACTTCCCCTCCAAATGCACAAAATTATGGTGGTGTATTATGTTGGGGTTTACACTGATTAATAAATATCTGAAACTTGAAATGTCTCACTATTTAATGCTCAAAATATGCTCTGAACTTTATAACTAGGGTATAGGGATATCAGGGGAATTGAAGGAATTTCTTGAATTTCTTTGTATTTGTGTAATAAGACTTTAAGTTGTTCAATAAAGCACTTTATTTTGTGTGTAGGCCATAACCTCACTAGAGCACAATTACTGGAACTAGAAATTATATGAAGGTGGATCAGGAACAACATTCCAGTCTCCTTGGTATTGGCAAAATGGAAACCTGGGTTTCTGCTAAAGGCTGATACTAAAGAATGTTTTGTTGTCTTTACCATGGAATTCTCTTTGCTGAACACTGTCAAGGTTATCAGGTCTCTGGTCTGGCTGGGAATTATAGTTGAGTCTGAATCCATCACTGCTAATGGTGGAGCTAGTGGCCAAGAAGAGATCTTGAAAATTTCTGTTGAATCTTGGCAGGTTTTTAAAGGCCAGGTAGTACAATAGCAGTTTGTTTTTGTTTTTTTTTTAAAGATTTGTTTATTTTTGACAGAAAGAGATACAGAGACAGAGAGAAGAGGGAGGGCCCAGAACAGTCTCCATAGTTGAACATCGTCGGTTTTTCCACATAGTTCCATTCCACAGGTGGGCGTGGGGTTGCACAGGGCAGGAACTGGGCTGGGGTCTCGCCCTGTTGAGAACTGAACTGGGGGCACTCCTCAGTTCAGTATATGGGTCAGCACGGCCGGGGCCAGGATTCGATCCTCAGACCCTGGGGCTACAAAGTGAGCGCCTAACCCACTGAACCATCCCGGCATCCCCATTAGCAATTTTAAGGTATAGAAAATAGTTATTTTTTTCAATGTGATATGGAATTAGAATTCAATTGGAGAAAATTTTGATGTGCATATTGATATTACCTGTTAACATGGCTCAAACCTTTTAGCTACATAAGCCTCAAATGATCCAATGAGCAGAACATTTCAGTGGTGGCTAATCAAGAGTTAACCATATCTCATGTCAAGTTTTCACATAGGTGTGTGTGTGTGTTTCAGTCATTACATCATAGAAACTTGAAAGTGAGACAATTTTTGACTTTAGTATATACTCTTAAGTATATAATGTTTTGTTTAAAATGGGTGTTCAATCTTCTGGCTTTCCTGGACCATGTTGGAATAAGAAGAATCCTCTTGGGCCACACAAAAATACTCAACACTATAATGATAGCTGATGAGCTAAAAAAAAAAAATCACAAAGAAATCTCATGTTTTAAGAAAGTTTACCAATTTGTGATGGGCTGCATGTAGCCTGTGGGCCACGGGTTGCACAAGCTTGGTTTAAAAGGTTAGAGTACGTTTTACCTGTCAGGAATTGAACTAAATGTTTGAATTACATGGATTATCTCAAATGCAATTTTTTTAATTTAGGAAACTAAGACTTGAATTAGTTAAATTATTCAAGTTCATTCTGTTAGTCAGTTGTGGACATTTAAACCCAGGTAGGCTTGAATCGAGAGTGTAGAATACATTTCAGTTACTTTACACTTTAAGCTCCTGTGACTTGCATAATACGTTTTCAGAGAGCTGTGTTTCTCAACCTGGGCACTGTTAACTAAGATAGTTTGTTGTGGCCTGTCCTGTGCATTTTAGCATATTTAACAGCAACCCTGTCCTCTGTTATTAAAGGCCTGTAGCAATCCTTCTAAGTTGTGAAAACCAAAATTCTTCCAGACACTGACAAATATCCTATGGTGGGCAAAATTGTCCAATTTTCTCTCCTGTTGAGAACTCTAGACTTGGTACAAATCACCTCAAAGTTTAAGATTATGTACGGAAACATGACCATAGTTTTAGATAACAAAGCCATTGATAAACATTCATAAAAACACTAAGCAGTTCTAAGTATACATTAAGAAGTTAGAGCTAGCACTTTCTGTAGTACTGAAGACAATTGTAAGGATCCTTAAAAGATTTATTGTTTTTGACAGAGACAGAAGAGGGAGGGCCCATAGCAGTATGGTTTCCTTCCACACAGGTGGGTGGGGGCTGCACAGGGCAGGAACTGGGCTTGGGGGCGGCATGCCCCCTTGAACCAGCAGCCAAACCTGTGAAAACCAAACGGGGTCTCCAGCATTGGAAGTGCACCTCAGTTCAGCATATGGGTCTGCACAGGTCAGGGCCAGGATTCAATCCTGGGTTCCCAGGGTTGCAAAGTCAGTGCTTAACCCACTGAGCCATCCCAGCTTTCCCAAGTTTCTTGAACTTTAAGTAGTATCCCTCTGTGTTCAGTATTTCTGAAAATTTCCAAGTTAAAATGAATATTGAATTTGACATGAAATATGTCTTGAAACTACATCATGTTACTGCTATTCAATGACAATAGAAGTTGATTGTCACTTAGGCACGCATAAGATGTCAATGCTGCCAGGAAAGATAATGTGCTCTTGTTTCTCCCTGTTTAGAATTGTGCTTTTACTGTGCTTATTTAATCATACAAAAAATGGCTTTGTCAGTTCCTTATCTTAATGAAGTCACCAGGCAAAGCTGCATTTAAATGCAGATGTCTTGGGTTAGCATTTATGTGTATTTGGAAAGTTGCAGTTTTAAGAATTTACAGATAATTCCCAGGAGGGATCTTAGACTATGTTAACCGGAACTCAAGCAACCAGCACTCTGAATCAACTGGCAAAAATCGAAGAAATCATAGTACATTTATCTGGCATGGGTGCAGGTTAACTGAGAGTCTAAAATTGTTCTGATTATCTCTTCTCGCATGTTTATTAACTCACCTTGATCAGTTTTACCCTACCATCCCATTAAAAATGCTTCTGTTAAAATCACTGATGATCTCCATGTTTCTAAATCCAAAAGTCAATTATCGGTACGCATTTTGACCCAACAGTGACACTTGACAAAGCTCCTTGAAACACTTTTACTCCTTTGTTTCTAGAATACCATATAGTCTTGGTGGTATTTTGTCTGTTTATTTTTAACATCATTGGCTTTTCTACTCAGGCTCTTCATGCACTTTCATCTTTGTGACCTTTTAATGTTAGAATGCCACAAAGGAAAACACTGTAGACCTTTTTACTATCTGCAGTTTCTTCATCCAGTCTTTTATCTTCAAATACTATGCTTTGGGTATACAAGGAGAGGGCTGTCCGGAAAAAATCCAGTTATTGTCAATATAACGACAATGGTTATATGGTTGGATACTTTCTGGACAGCCTTCGTATATGTACACATACACACAGAAACATTGGCTTCAAGACTAAGAAGTGATTTATGTTTCTCCCTAAGTTTGCTAAAACAATGCCTGCCCACAGAGCAGGCTGTAGTAATTTTCTGTCCTCTCTGACTTGCATTGACTCAGTGAATTAAAATCTTGATATGCGGGTCATCACTCCTAAGCTAAAAATGATAATGAGTTAATCCATGCCTGATATTGAAAGAATTCTTTTATGTTACATGAATGACTACTAGCCTCTGGAAAAGTTTATCTCATGTTGTTTCTTCCCCTGCTGTTGTTTTTTAATCTTAAAAGGCAATAGATTGTAAATTCTATGATAGCCTTTTGCTGTTTGTTGCTAACCAGAAAGATTTTCAGACTTCATATTAATTCACCCTAAATGAAGATACTTTGTACATTCAATTTGTTTTAAACTGGTCAGAGAGTTGTTCTTCCCAGTTCTGTAGTATATTTAAACATCTTAGGTTACAGAGCAAGTTTGTTAGGAGAATCCTCTAACTTGCTTTAATTCTATAATTCTTACAAGGGGTTTGTCTGATGTTTTCTTATAATAATTTGTAGCAATGGTATGCTTGTTAATGTTTAACAACCAGCTCTTTGTGGAAGAAATCCTGATTTATGGTGTTTGCCAATTTCTGTGATTGGCAGATTAATGACTTCTCTTAAAGTAGTTCACTTTCTAATGCCTGGAACCTGAGAATACATTAGGTTACATGGAAAAGGTAAGTAAAGGTTGCTGATAATATCAATGTCACCATTTAACTTGGATATCCAATCTTTTGCCTTCTCTGGGCCACATTGGAAGAATTGTCTTGAGCCACATATAATATACACTAATATTAATAGTAATTGATGAACTAAAAGAAAAAAAAAAGATCACATAATGTTTTAAGAAAGTTTATGAATTTGTGTTGGGTCACATTCAATTCTGTCGAGGGCTGCATGTGACCTGTGGGCCACAGGTTGAACAAGCTTGATTTAACTGACTTTAAAATTGGGAGATTATCCTGGATTATTCAGGGCTCAGTGTAATCAGAAGAGTTCTTAAAAATGGAGGAGGGAGGCTAAAGAAGAATGTCAGAAGTTGGTATGACTACAAATAACCCTCTCCCCCTACCCTCCCATCCCCCCACCCCCCAAAAATCTAAGAAATGCATTGTTGCTGGCTTTAAAGATGGAGAAAAAGACCATAAACCAAAGAAAATGGGAGGCCTCTAGAATTTGGAAAATCTATGGAAATGTGTCTCTTAGAGCTTCCAGAAAGAAATTTAGTACACTATGACCTGTGACAAACTTCTACATAATTGTAAGATAATAAATTTGTGTTGTAAGCCACTAAATGCATGGTAGTTGTAGTAGCAGTAGAAAACCAATACACTCACCATGGCAGGGTTCAAGGTACCATTTTGGTGTTATTGATTACCAGTTGCAAAAAGATGAGAACAATCATCTCTTGGGAACTGATGTGAACTCCAGCACATCACTGAATGAATTCAAATGAGATACTTTTGGTTTATTTTCTCTATATATTTTCTAGCAGAATAATAAACTAGATTAAAAAATGACTAAATGAAAATGCCATAGTATCACTAAGCTATTTTCTAGCATTTACTTGCTTTTTTTTCTAGGACCCAAGGCAGCCTGAAGGTAAAAAGTGAGCAGTTATGGAGATGAAAGGAAATGGGACAGGGTCATCACATTAAACAACTCCTGAGGAGGTCTTTTTATATAGGCTGTAGTACAAATGGTGTCGCATGGAGTTGAACAAACTTAAGTGTCCAACATTATTTTAGATTATTGACACAAACATGAGAACTGTTCTTTGCTGAAGTTTTTAAAAAATATTTCTGACTAGAAACTGAAGTAATTTTCTTACTTAAAAAGTCAGAATTGTGTAGGAAAATGTATGTGGGATTTGGAATCATGTGAGTACAACTTGATTTCAGTCTCTGTCTAGAAAGTTAAAAAAACAAACAAAATATAAGACATCAAAACAGAGCAATAGAAATAAAAAATGCCTTTGATGGGTGTGATATAGACTGAATATGGCTGAGGAAAAAATCTCTAAGCTAAAGGATATTAATGGAATTCTTTAAAAAAAGGAAAACAAAGAGAAAAAAAGAATAAAAAACAACAGACTATCCAAGGACTGTGAGACAACTACAAAAGGTATAATATGTGCAATGGAAGTACAGAAGAAAGAAAAGCAAGAAGAAATAACTAAAACAATAATGACTGAGAATTTGCCAATAGTATTGTCAGAAACTAGACAACAGATCCAGGAAGCTCAAGAACACTAAGCAGATACATACCAAAAAAAAAACAAACAAACTGCTAGGCATATTATTTTCAAACTACAGAAAATCAAAGATTTAAAAATATCTTGAAAGAAGGCAGAGAGGGAGGAAAATTACCTATAGAGGATCAAAGATAAGAATTCCACTTGGCTTTTTCTCATAAACTATGCAAGCAAGAAGAAAGTGGATTGAAAAGTTTAAATTGTTGAGAGAGAAAATTCCACTGCCCTAGAATTCGTGTCTCACAAAATTATCATCAAAAGTAAAGTATAAAAAAGTTCTCAAAAAAAGCAAAAAAAAAAAAAGCAGGGAATTTGTTGCCAGTAGACCTTCCTTGAAAGAAAAGTTAAATGAAGTTCTTAGAGACATGAAACTTGTATGTACATAAAGAAAGGAAGAACATTGAAGATGGAAATGAAAGTAAAATACCTTTATTTTCTTTGTAATTGATCTAACAGATAACACTATTTTCAAAATAATACCAACAATATATTTTATTATGTATGCATATGTGTATATCTTGCATTTTTATATATGTATTTATACATTATATGTGCCTATGGATAATTATAAATGAATGAATGATATCAATGATATAAGGGACATCAGGAAGGAGTTAGGATATTTTTCTCCTTATAAGGTACTCAAACCATGTGTGAAGTGGTATAGTGTTATGTGAAAGTGGATTTGGATTAGTTTTAAATGTGTATTGCAAACTCTGGTAACCACTAAAAAGTTGTTTAAAAAAATATGATCAGTATGGTAAGAAAAGAGAAAATGGACTCATAAAATGCTCAGCAAAAACCACAAAAGGCCAGAAGAGTGGAAGACAAAAATAGGAGCAGAGAACAAGTGCAACAAATAGAAAACACTGACAAATATGGTATATATTATTTCAATTAGTTAGTATTTACTTTGAACATCAATGGTCTAAACGTACCAGTTAAAAGACAGAGGTTGTAAGAGTTCATCAAAAAATAAGATGTCTATATGTTATCTATAAGAAACTCACTTAAAATATAAAGATGCATATAGATTAAAACTAAATGGATGGAGAAAAATATGCCATGATGATCAAAAGAAAGCAGAAGTAGCTATAATAATTTCTGACAGAGTAGACATCAAAATAAAAAAACATTATCATGAATAAAGAGGGACATTACATAATGATAAAGGGGTCAATTCTACAAGAAGACATAATAATCTTTAATATGTATTCACCTAACAACAGAGCATCAAATTGCATGACGCAAAATGCGGTGGTACTGCAAGAAGGAATAAATGAATCCACTGTCATAGTTGGAGACTTCAACACTGCTCTGTCAGAAATAGACAGGTTCAGAATGCAGAAAATCAGTAAGGAGATAGTTGAATTCAACACCACCATCAATCAACTGGATAGAATTGACATCTACAGACCACTTCATCTAACAACAGCAGAATACACATTTTTCAAGCTTACATGGAATGTTATCCAAACATTATCCACATTTTAGGACATAAGGCACACCTTAAAAATTTTTTTTAATGTATTTTCATTATCTTGAGAGAGAGAGAGAGAAGGGCCCAAACAGTCTCCATAGTTGCACGTAATTTTCTACATAGTTTCATTCCATAGGAGGCCATGAGGCCGTGTAGGGTAGGAACCAACGGGAGCCGGGCAGGAACCAGGAACCAGCTGGAAGTGGGGCTCCCTCATGAGAGGCGTGCCCTCCTGAGCCAGGGGCCTCCCACATAGGAAGCTCATCCCGGTAAGAGCCAACCTGGGGGTACACCCCAGTTCAGCAGCCAGGGCCAAATTCGATCCTCGGTTCCTGGGGCTATAAATGAGTGCTCAACACACTGAGTCATCCTGGCATCCCCTGTGTTAGCAAATTTAAATGTATAGAAATCATTCAATGTTTGTACTCAGGACACAAATTAAACTAGAAATAAACAAAGATAATTGGAAAATCCCCAAATACACAAAGATTAAACAATACACTTCTAAAGAACATGTGGATCAAAATAGAAAAACCAAAAGAAATTTAAAGGTATTTTCAAGTACATGAAAATGAAAAACACAATGTCAAATTTTGTGGGATGCCATGAAAGCAGTACTTAGAGAGAAGTTTGTAGCATTGATTGCACATATTAAGGAAACAGAAAGATCTAAATCTGACTTTCCACATGGGGAAACTAGTAAAAGAAGATCATATTAAATCTAAAGTAAGCAGAAGAAAAGAAATAAGAATTAGAACAGAAAACAATAAAGTTGAAAACTGAAACACAATAGAAAAAAATCAATGAAAGCAAAAGCTGGTTCTTTGGAAAGATCAATAAAATTGGTAAGCCCCTAGCCAAGATAATTGAAAAAGAAAAAGAGGACACAAATTGCGAATATTAGCAATGAAATGGGGAATATCATTACACCTCCCAAAGACATGAAAAGGATAAAAAGAGATACTATAAAATAACCCACAAATGTGATAATCTTCTAGATAAATGGACCTTGAACAACAATTTGCCAAAATTCACACACAAAAGAACAATTTTAGTAGGCCTATATTTATAAAATAAATGAAGTCAATAATGAATACCCTTTCAAAAGCACCAGGCCCATGTGGTTTCACTGGTAGATTCTACCAAACACTTAAGGAAGAAATTACACCTTTTTTTTTTTTTTCCACAATCTCAGGATAGAAGCACAGGGAATACTTGCTAACTCATTCTATGATGCTAGCATTTAAAATTACCCTACTATCCAAACCAGACAAAGACATTATAAAGAAAGAAAACTGTAATATCTCTCATGAACACAGGTATAAAAATTATCAAGAAAATATTAGCAAAACAATGTATAAAAATTCTACTTTATGACCAAGTGTAATAATTTATTCCAGGCATGCAAGGCTGGATCAACATTTGAAAATCAATTCTTATAATCCACCACTTTAACAACCTAAAAAAGAAAAGTAACATGGTTAAATCAATAGAGGCAGAAAAAGTATTTGACAAAAACCTACACATTTATGATGAAGTTTCTGAGCAACTAGAGATAGAGGGGGACTTCCTTAACTTGATAAAGTACAGTTGTGGAAAACCTACAGCTAACATACTTGGTAAGAAACTCAAAGTGTTCCAACTAAGATCAGGGATAAGGTAAGGGTGATGTCTCTCATCACTCCTTTTCAGTATCATACTGAAAGTTCTACCTAAAGCAGTAAGACAAAAAATGGAAAAAAAGGTATATCGATTGGGAAGGAAGCAATAAAATTGATTTCATTCACAGATGACATGATTATCTATGTAGAAAATCTGAAAAAAAATCAACTAAAAAATGTCTGAGACTAATAAGTGACTATAGTGAAGTTGTAGGACACAAGGTTAATATATAAAAGTCAATCATTTTTCTGTACATCAAAAATGAACAAAAGGAATTTGAAGTTAAAAACAATATTATTTACATTAGCACCCCCCAAAAAAAAGAAAGAAAGAAAAAAAGGAAAAAATGAAATACTTAGGTATAAATCTAACAAAATATGTACAAGATCTATATTAGAAGAACCACAAACTGAGGAAAGAAATCAAAGAACTAAATAAATGAAGAGATAGTCCATATTTATGGGTAGGAAAACACAATATTTTCAAGATGTCAGTTGTTCCCATCTTGATCAATAGATTCAATGCAATCCCAATCAAAATCTTGGTAAGTTATTTTGTAACTGATTTTGAAGTTTATATGGAGATTCAAAAGATCCAGAATATCCAACACAATATTGAAGGAGAAGAATAAAGTTGCAAGATTGACAGTACCCAACTTCAAGATTTACTCTAAAGCTACTGTAATTATGACTGTGTTATTGGAAAAAGAATAGAAAAATCAATTAATGGAGCAGAACAGAGAGCCTAGAAAAATGATGCAGCCATTGTGGAAAACAGTATGGTGGTTTTTTAATAAAACTAAACATAATCTTACTATATTCATCCTCCTTGATATTTACTCAAAGGAGTTCAAAACTTGTGCCCACAGGAAACTTTACATGGATGTTTATAGCAGTTTTACTCATAATTGCCCAAATTTGGAAGCAACCAAGATGTCGTTCAGTAGATGACTGCATAAATAAACTGTGGTACATCCTGACAAGTCACTAATTCAGCACTAAAAAAGAGATGAGCTAAAGCAAGGATGTCCAACCTTTTGGCTTCCCTGGGCCACATTGGAAGAATTGTTTTGGGCCACACATAAAATACACTAATACTAAACGATAGCTGATGAGCTAAAGAAAAAAATATCACATACACACACAATCTCATAATGTTTTTTGGTTTTTTTTTAAAAAACATTTTTTTTTTAAAGCTACTTTTATTTATTTATTTATTTATTTATTTAATCATTTATTGGTTTTGACAGAGAGAGAGAGAGAGAGAGAGAGAGAGAGAGAGAGAGAGAGAGAGATACAGAGACAGAGAGAGAACCGAACCGGGGGCACTCCCCAGTTCAGCATATGGGCCCGCACGGGCCGGGGCCGGGATTCGATCCTCGGTCCCCGGCACTGCAAAGTGAGCGCTTAACCCACTGAGCCATCTGGCTTCCCCATCTCATAATGTTTTAAGAAAATTTATGAATTTGTGTTGGGCCACATTCTAAGAATGTCCTGGGTCACATGCATCCTGTGGGCCACAGGTTGGACAAGCTTGAGCTAAAGCCATGAAAAGACACAGAGGAAACTTCAATACTAATTACTAAGTAACAGAAGACACTCTGAAAAGACTCCATAGTATGATTCCAACTATACGAGATTCTGGAAAAGGCAAAACTGTATAAAATGTAAAAACGTCTGTGGTTACCAGGGGTTGGGCATGGTGGTGATTCACAGTGGTAAAAGGATGAGTAGGTAGAACATAGAGGATTTTTAAGGCACTGAAAATACTGTGTATGATGGCATCATGATGGATACATGTCATTATACATTTGTCAAAACCCATAGAATGAACATCAAGAGTGAACCATAATGTAACATGGACTTTTCACATCATTGTGATGTGTCATCGTAGGTTCATCAATTGTAACAATGTACTGCTCTGGTGAGGGATGTTGATAACAGGGAGACTGTGCATGTCTGAGAACAGGGAGTATATGAAACATCTCTGTGTCTTTCTCTCTAATTTGCTGTGAATTTAAACTGCTCTACAAAAATAAAACCTCTTTTTTTTTCTTCACAGATTTATTTATTTATTATTATTTTTTGAGAGAATGTGTGTGTGTGTGTGTGTGTGTGAGAGAGAGAGAGAGAGAGGGGGGGGAAGGCTCAGAGTAGTTTTCACAGTTGTACATCATTAGTTGTGACAGGGGTTCATTCTACACAGGTGGATGTGGGGCCACGTGAGATGAGAAGCAATCCAGGGGCCTCCCACGTGGGCCGTGAGAACCTTTACAGCCATCTCAGTGGTTGCTGGTTGTGCCGCAGTTCAGCATAAGGATTTGCACAGGCCACGGCTGGTATTCAATCCCTGGACCTCTTGGTTTCAAGGCAAGTGCTCAACTTGTTGAGCTATCCCAGCATCCCCCCAAAATAAAATCTTAATTTTAAAAATGTAAGAAAAGAAGGTTAAAAATAAATCTAGAATGTGACTTCCAGACAATCTACAATTCCTTTCTCCCTTGGACTTCTCATAACACATTGCCATAGATGTAATATTTATGAAGACTACAAAATTTTTATGCATAAATCTACATCCTATTTCACCCATCTTTAGTGTAGCACTGAGGTTTAATATGTATCCATGTGAATAGGGTTCGCGTTTCACTTGTCATTGTGTCTCCAAGGGCCTGACACCATCTGCAATTAATAGATCCATGAGTATTCATTAATTGAATACATAGAACATGATTGCAGAGGCTTTTGATTTATAGACATTTTGTGAGTATAACTTAACTTGTAGATAGTTGTTACATTTTGAATAAATGTTTAGAATAAAAAATTCAAGTGCTTATAGGTTATTAAAGCAAAAATAAAATGCAGTGAAATGTTTCTTTTTTAAATAAGTACGGAAG
Organism: Craseonycteris thonglongyai; assembly: GCA_004027555.1. Lineage (NCBI taxonomy): Eukaryota > Metazoa > Chordata > Mammalia > Chiroptera > Craseonycteridae > Craseonycteris > Craseonycteris thonglongyai. Next base: position 57,413 of record PVKE010002174.1, read on the forward strand.
GTATCATATATAAAACAGCAATAAAATAGCTGTTGAAAAACCCTAATTACCAATAATTGTTTACCATGTGGACATTGTATATGACATTGCTAGATGAAGGTCATTAATTTGAATTACTCTAGAAAAATAATGTATATAGGCATTTGTAGGACATAATATGGTGATATGTGTCCTCTCTCTCTCTCTTTTATTTATACTAGAATGTTACAGTGCCCAACAGTCATGAATAAATTTATAGGCTTTTTTTCAGATTGAAGCAAAATGACTATGAACATGATATGCTCTTTTCTTTTCGTTTTCTTACTGCAAACAAATAAAACAAAGGACCTAATGGTTAAAAAGAATAAATTACTCCATGGAGATAGTTATGATTAATTTTTAGGTCTTTAAGCAGATAAAGTAGATCATATTCCTGGCCAATATTGATACAAAAATAATTTTAATTCTAGTTTTGAACTTGACTTTCAAATAGGTATAATTTTTGAGTTCAAATAAATGTTGTTGCCAGGAGAAGAAAATGAGTATGGTATTTCCTTGCATATCTTATATAGATATGATCAAAGATCATAAACAATTGTAAGAAATATAGTGCTGTTTATTTATTAGAATGCAGTGAGAATTAGTTTACTGGGAAGAAAACAGAAAGGCATTTCAGCTAATTTATATTGCTTCTTAATGAAAACATAAAATATACTTTTTTAGGAAAGAAATGCTTGGAAAGCAATGAAGGTGGAGAAACACTGAATAATCAAAGCTAGGAATAAAAAAAATAAAGCTTCAGGAATTAAGAGGATTAATTTTGCCCTTGCTTCTGTAATGGATAGGGAGGGGAGAGAATGAAGCTTGTATTTAAATGTACAAGGCAATTTTCATGGGTTGTTTCATATAGGTTCACATCAGTCCTATTAAACTGCCATTATTTTACTTATTTCCTTAGAGGAAAATGAAAGTTCAGAAAAGCTCGTTGAATAAATTATTAAAGTTATACTAGCTTATGAGAGCAGTTATTTGAATCCAAATCTACACGGCTCCAAAATCCATTCTCTTTCTACTATACTATGCTGCTTTGCCTGGCAAGATTCTCTCTGTTTGCAACTAGGCTTGTCAAGCAGCCCATAAAAGGTGTTAGGAAATTTGAGTCTTAAAACCATTTACAATATAGTCTGGATTTACAAATCTGCAAACCTTGTGCAAGTGGTTTAACCTTGCCTTAACTGTTGCTTGCTCTTTTCATTGCTTTTGGGCTATTCCTATTTTAACATATGAAGAAACTGGAGTATTGATGTAAAGTAAATTACCTATAGTTAGACAGAGCACAAATTGTTGAGATGAGTTTGAAACCAGTCAGGGTAACTCCGGAGCACACTTGCCTAATCATTCTGCTGAGTGTCAAGCTTTAGGGAGGAGGAAACACATAATCTTTCTTGCTTCTACCACAGGTTTCATTATATCCCAGTGATTTATGCTGCTTGTGGAAAGGAGGCTGGGGATAAGGAGGTGCCTAGGGAGGGGGTGCAGGGGGAAGGAGACTCAAATAAATTTCTTTAATTAATTACTTGGTTAGTGTTTCATGGCTCATACCTGCTCTTGGCATGTATTGTAGGAGGCAGGAAAACAAAATATATATTTGGATAGTGATAAATAGGGACAGAAGGTATGAGGTTTATAGCTTAAAGTGTGTAAGCTGGTGGCAAAAGATAAGACTGAAATTGTGTGTTGAGGATAGATCAAGAAAGGAAGAAAAGATAAGAAGATTGAATTTCATATGGTGGATGAAGAGGAGCATTTATAATAGACACAATCAGAAGCTTGCTTTTGTGAGATTAATCTGGTATAGTTGTATAGGAGAGAGAGGAGATATTGGAATCAGGAAGTCCAACTGAAAGTACATTTTAAAATAATTCACACTACATGTATTTATTAGGAAGATGTTAATTTTTTAAAAAAGTTAAATACCTATGTCTTAGCTTGGGCTGCCATAGCAAACTATTACAGACTGGGTGGCTTAAACAAGGGACATTTATTTTCTCATAATTTTGGAGGCTGAAGATTTGAAATTAAAGTGCTTGCATGGCTCAGTTTCTGGTGAGAACGTTTTTTCTACCTTGTAGCCTTTTTTCTACATTATCACATGGCAGAGGGAGAGAGGGAGAGGAAGAAGTGGGGAGGGAGAGGGGGGGAGAGAGAGAGAGAGAGAGAGAGAGAGAGAGAGAGAGACACACACAGAGAGAGAGAGAGAGAGAGAATGCAAACATCCAAACTCTGGTGTTCCTTTTTATTAGGCACTAATGCCATCCTGAGGGTCTCAACCTCATGACATCACTGAATTCGAATTACCTCCCTAATTCTCTGTCTTTAAATATCATCACCTTGGGGTTTAGGGCTTCATCATATAAATCTTAGGAGATGTAAATGTTCAGTCTTTAACACCCCAAACCTTTGGGTCTTATAATAGGTTGTAGTGATGTTCAAAATAGGTTTTCCTAGGCAGGAAGTTTTCAGGGATCTTTCTGTGTTGTGATTCCACTCTCCTGTAGGACCTTGGAGTCCTCTGCACTTATTTGTCAAATGGACAAAGAGAATGGAGGATTATACATGGGAAACTTTATAGGACATGCCTGAAAGTGGTTCACATCACTTCTTTCATACTCCTTATACAATAACTCATTCACAGCTAACTGCAAGGGAGAGACTGGACAATGTATTTTAGCTATATCAGTCAAGATAGGTTAGGATATACTGTTGTAGAAAGCAACACAAAACATTTCACTAACTTACACGTAAATTTATTTCTCACTCATTTTCAAAGCAGGTCAGCCAAGAAGCTCTGCTTATCACAGTCACTCTGCACCCCAAGCTAATAAAGGACCTTATTTCACAAGCCACTCCTCTGATCATTACAAATTTGACTTATTCCTTTTCCCTCAAGCAAAGTGGTCACCTCCTAATTTGCATTTAGATATGAAATTAACCTTATTATTGAGATTGATTCCTGGGTGATATATGATTAGTTTGAACATCAGGGAGTGAGATGTAGTACTTTCTAAGTTAGTCTTGATACAGTTCCTCTCGATTCAGAGACTTAAGATACAAGGCAAAAATCTACATCCCACATAGTCAACATTATACTCATATAGTGGTGGAACAGAGACAGGATAACCACAATAAACATAACCATTGGGGATGCTGGGATTGCTCAGTGGATTGAGCACTTATTTTGCAGCCCGAAGGTCTGTGGATCAAATCCCAACACGAGCCATGCGGATCCATATGCTGAACTGGGGTGTGCCCCAAACAACCCATGCCCTGAACTGGGGTGTTCTCCCAGTTCGGTTGACACCAGGGCAAGCCTTCAATGTGGGAGGCTCCTGGTTTGGCTCCTGCCCTGAGAGTGCTTCCCATATGGGAGACTCCGGGCCTGTGCCTGCCCTGCGCAGCCCCATGCCTACCTGTGAACTAATACTATGTAGAAAGCTAATGATGCACAGCTATGGAGACTGCTCTGAGCCCCCCCCCTTCTCTCTCTCATTCTCTCTGTCAAAAACAACAAAACATTACCATTCAAAAAGAGGAGGAATGGGAACACAATCATTCTTTGGTCTATTAAAATTCTGAAATGTCTCTATGTGATACTTAGGGGTAAGAAATTTCTTGGTTGGGTCAGTTTTCCATTCTGGGAGATGCTCCCCTATTCATTGTTCTCTGTGGCTCTTAGGTCTTCCCCTTTGGAGATTCTTCCATTTCATTATTCCTCTCTGTCTCACCTAGAATGGATGTTAGAGAGAGAATATGCTCTCCTTGGAAGTACAGTAGCTCTCTATGAACCTGCTTCCTGTCCAGGGAAAGTTGGAGAGGTCAAGAGTTGTTCTAAGTTTCAAACGGTCACAGATACTTGTAGTCTAAGCTCATGATTTATTTAACAGAAAAATGCTTATATAAACAAGCAAATAATGGTGGTTCCTGGAAAGTAGGGTCTTAATAGGCAATAATCTGATTCCAGTTACTTTTATATGCCAGTGACATACCCATAGTTCTTTCATAGATGTACTTAGATTTGTTATATATCTTTTCTTTTTCACTCCCACCTGCTTCTCCTAATCTCTCTCTATTACTCTCATTCTCACCCTAACTTTCGTCTGTCTTTTCATGGTATCTCAACTTAATTAGGGTACCTTAGACTTATCAGACATTGGTGGCAAAGCACACCATTAATTTATTTTCCCTGGACAATTTTGCCCAATTAAAAGCATACACTGGGTGCTATATATTCACAAACCTTATGTTTGATCTCTACCAGAAGGCTGAGTTTCACTCAGTCTTTCTTGCTGAAATGTCTTCTCTGTTTTACCTTTTACTATATGGATTTGGGGAGAATTACTTACCTTTTTCAACCCTAAAAATTATTGAATTTGTACATTATATTTAAACCTTATATTCCTGCTTGTTAGTAATTCTTATTATTATTTTTATGGTTTTTATTTATTTTATTTTTTGTTAAATTTATTGGCATGACATTAATTGATATCAATTACATTGTTTCTAGGTGTACAATTCTACATTACATTGTCTACACATCACATTATGTGCTCACCACCCAGAATCAGCTCACTTTCCATCACTGTATGTTTGATTCTCCCTCCCTACTCCTCCCCACCCATCTCTCCCACCCACCTTCCCCCTTACCCTCAGGTAACCACTAAATAATTGACTGTATCCATGAGTCTTTGTTTCTTTGTTCCTTTCAGTTTTATATTTCACCTATAAGTGAGGTCATACATCTCTTGATTCTTTCATTCTGATTTATTTTGCTTAATAAGATGTTTTCAAGGTCCATCCACATTGTCACAAATTGCTGTATTTCATCTTTTCTTGTTGCTGAGTAGTATGCCATTGTGTAAATGTACCACAACTTCTTTATCCAGTCATCTATCAAAGGACACGTTGGCTGAAGTACCGGTAATTCTTTTCTTGAGCTGCTAATTTTTTGGTAATACCACATGAAATGTAGTCAACATCAACCAAAGCATGCTGCTATACTTCTCTGTCCAATCTTTTCCCTCAGGGCCACAAGGTCATTAGGTATATACTCTTTCATTTAAATTATTCCAGGTGGCATATCTATCAAATATTTTGCCATTGACATAATATTGAAAAACCATATTTTTGGTTTCTAAAAAGAGTTTTCTCATTACCTGTTGCCTGAACCCAGTGCTACATTTGTTAGGTTTTATAATTATGGCAGAACTTGACTGCTAAGTGCTAATTTCTGCATTTTTCAGTATAGGCCAGAATATGTTGTAGAATCAAAAACTCTCAAATCTCAGTGGCTTATTAAGCCAAGTTAATCTTTATTGTATGCTACATGCTTAGTATGGGTTGGGTGAGAGGTTCTATTTATAATCGTCACTATGGAATCAAAGCTAGTGGAGGATTCATCTAAATACTTTCTCCCCAAATCATAGAGTGACCAAGCCATTCTGGTTTGTCTGGATCTTTCCCAGATTTAGCACTGAAGACCCTGCTTCCCAGGAACCCTTATTAGTCCCAGTCAAATCAGAGCAATTTACCTGAGGTTGTTCTGATCTTAAAAATCTGGTAGTCCTGTGTCTCAGGAACCTCCTCAATCCTGGGAAATTGGGATAGTTGGTCACCCAACACAATCACTGCTGCAGTGGAAAGGAAATGTTACTCTTAAGGGATCAGCCCAATGATCCAAAGATGACACCTGCTACTTCTCATTGACCAATGCAAGCCAGATGACATTGCAAAAAATCAAAGTGGTCAGAGAAGAGCAACTGACCATGTGTCTGTCTATAAGGCAGAGAGTCAGAAATATTTAATGAGTAGCACAAAAGAGTACCTACTAATTCTGTGCTCAGGAAAGAGACAAAAAGGTTTGAAAAGCAGCTGGGAAGATGGCATCATATAACTGAAATTTAGGTGTCTTAAGATTGTGAAAGGTTGTACAAATAAAATCAATATAAGAATGATAAAAGCAGATGTTTAAAAGGAGATAAAAAAATAAATCAGATCCAAAGGATAATAGGATTTGCTTTTGAAACTATAAATTTAGCAAAAAATGCCTTCTTGGTTCTAGTTATATGTGCATGTGCATATGGTGGTGGAGATAATACATAAATTTTAAGATCAGTTACTCTCTGAGAGTGAAATTTTGGAGAATATGCAGGCAATGAATGCAAATCAGCCACCTGTAGGAAATGCTTTTTCTGAACCTAGCAAATGTGAGAGTGAATTTTAAAGATTTCCAAATCTATCCGTTACTATTATATAAGTTAAGAATAGTATTCAGTCATTTATTCATCTATTAATACATTCAACAAATATTTATTTTTTGAAGATAAAATATCTTTTTTCTGTTTTTAATTTTTATTATTAAACTAATTGGGGTGATATTGTTTAGTAAAAATTACATATGTTCCAGGTGTACAATTCTAAATATTTGTTTTTATTGTTTTTGACAGAGAGAGAGAGAGATACAGAGACAGAGGCAGAGAGAAGGGGGAGGGCCCAGAACAGTCTCCATAGTTGCACATCATTGGTTTTTCCACATAGTTTCATTCCACAGGTGGGTGGGGCTGCACAGGGAAGGAACTGGGCCAGGGTCTCACCCCAGTAAGAACCAAATGGGGGGGTACTCCCCAGTTCAGCATATGGGCCCGCATGGGCCAGGGCTGGGGTTCAATCCTTGGTCCCTGGGACTGCAAAGTGAGCGCTTAACCCACTGAGCCATCCCGGCTTCCTTCCAGGTGTACAATTCTACATTAAATTGTTTATGCATTTCATTATGCACTCACCACCCAGTCAGTTCTCCTTCCATCACCATATATTTGATGACCCCCTTCCCCCACCCTTTTCCCCATTCCCCTCAGGTAACCACTAAACTATTGACTGTGTCCACGAGTTTCTGGTTTTTTGATTCAGTTTTATATTCCACATGAGTAAAGTTATATGGTTCTTGATTTTCTCTTTCTGACTTTTCTGTCTGACTTAATTTGCTTAGCATAATGATCTCAAGGTCTATCCATGTTGTTGCACTTGGGACTATTTCATCTTTTCTTATATATTAGCTGAGTAATATTCCATTGTGTAAATGTACCAGAATTTCTTTATCCAATCATTTATCAAAGGACACTTTAGTTGTTTCTATGACTTGGCCACCATGAATAGTGTTATATAGACCAAGATTTTCATATTTTTGGGGGGTAGATACCCAGAAGAGGGAGTGCTGGGTCATATGGTAGTTCTATTCTTAAACTTTTTTTAAGATTTATTTTTATTGTTTGAGAGAATGTAAGAGAGAGAGAGAGAGAGAGAGAGAGAGAGAGAGAGAGAGAGAAAGGGGAAGAGCCCAGAGCAGTCTCCATTGTTGTACATTATTAATTGTGATATGGAATTATTCCATTCAGGTGGATGTGGGGCCATGCAAAGCGGGAACCAAACCAGGTGCCTCCCGCATGGGAGCCAAGAACCTTTACTGCCAGGATTGGGGAGTATGAGTTAGTTGCATTGCAGTTCTGCCTGTGGATCTACATGGACCAGGTTTGGGAATTGAACCCTTGACCTCACAATTGCAAGGCAAGCACTATACCTGTTGAGCTATCCTGGCATTCTGTTTTTTGTTTTTATAAAAATAAAAAAATTCTGATTGCTGTTCAGAAAATATATGGAAGAGAACAAGAGTGAAGGCAAGGAGCCTAGTGAGCCACTTTTAATGATCTTGGTGATGCATAATGACCTTTGGATTAGGGTCGCGGTAGTGGGGTGGAGAGAAGAGAATAGGTGTTAGAGATAATGTACAACTAGCAGCAATAGGAGTTGATGATAGATATAAGGTGGTGGGGAGAAAGAGAAAGATCAAGGATGACTCTCTAGTTTTTGGCTTGAGCAACTTGAGTGGATGCATCCTTTGCTATCTATGGAAAACTCGGAAAGAAACAAGATCAACGGAAAACTCAAGATTTTGGCTTGGATGGATAGTTTGGTATACTTATTGAACATCCAAGTTGTTGTGTCAAGTAAGCACTTGGATGTGTGGGTCTGGAGCCCTGGAGAACAGGCTGAGCTGGAGATACACATGAATGAGACACCAGCATATTGACGGTATGTAAATTTAGGGTAGTGGTTAAGAACACATAGGAAGAGGGTGTATGTAGAGAAGAAAAAGAAGTTCTGGATGAATCTGGAAGCAAATCCAACATTTAGAGATTTTGTAGAGAATGTGGGATAGGAAAAGAGACTGAGAAGATGCAGCTCAGAAAGACACAGTGTAGCAGAATGGACCCCAAGAGAGGAGGCTGTTTCAAGAAGTGGTGATCGTGGTCAATTGTACTATTACTGGTTCAGTAAAAGACAGATAGAAAATAGCCCCTAACTTTGGCAACATGTAGATCGCAACAAGAGCAATCTCTGTGGAACAGGTTGAGGAATGAATGGAAAATGAAGAAACAGAGACAGTGAGTATAGATAAAGATCTCCAGGCATAAACTAATCGTATTAAATAATAACAGCTGTAACATAATTAAATTGCAACTTAATATACTAGAGTAAGTGGACAATTTACCAGTTTGTAATTATATTACTTATCTCTTGATGAAAATTAATTAACTGAAGATGATAGTGAGCATAGAACCAAGGAAAGGGAGACCAAAGTCCAGGAATCTCAGTTAATCCACCAGGCTCAGAGTGACAATAAACCTGGAGAGAAGAACTGTTTTTACTACAACAGAGCTGACTTTGATGAAGAGCTAGGATTCTTCAGATTTCACTATTGTTGGAACAGAAATTTCCTCAAAACTATCTATTTATTTTCACTTTGATTTCTTGTCTACCAGATAACTTTCTCTCTAATAATTCAGTGTCCCAAGTAACTTGGAAACTTGGTACGAGAGAGAAGGGAAAGAGAAACAGAAAGGGGTTTTGATGAAAGGCTTCAGATACAAGGGTTTATTTTGGAGATAAGAGGTTTGTTTTTTGCCTTTTTTTTTTTTAAGAGGCAAGTAGAAAGAGGATGTAATGAGATACAGCAAAATATGTATTAATTGCCCAAGTGTGTAACTACTCTAGGATGGTATATTTGTCTGTTCAAGCTGCCATAACAGAGGAATACCACAGACTAGGTTGCTTAAGCAATAGAAATTTATTTTCTCACAGTCTGGAGACTATAAATGCAAGATCAAGGTGCTGGCAAAAGGGTGAGACCTCTTTTTCTGACTTGTAGACTGCCACCTTCTCCCTGTGTCTTTACACGACCCTTCTTCTGTGCACGTGCCTGTGCCTGTGCATAGACAGAGATCTCTGGTGTCTCTTCCTCTTCTTATAAGGACCCCAGTCCTATCAGACTAGAACTGTACCCTTATAACCTCATTTAACTTTAATTACCTCTGTAAAGGCCCCAACTCAAAATACAGTCACTTCGAGGGTTCAGGTTTCAACATATGAATTTTTTTTGGGGGGGGGGAGGGAGTTGTACAATTTAGTTCATAACAGATGGTTTTACTGTTCTTAAATGAGTAAGATTTGTTCTCTACTGACATGAAGTTAGAAGAAATGGAAGGGTTGTATACCCATTTGTTGTAGTTTATGTTGCCAAGTAAAACTTGGCAACCTGGGAGTGGGAATTTGTATAAATGCCAGAGGTTAAACACAATTGGAAATTGAAGTAGTATGCATAAAACAAAAATGTCTGGGAGATTGGGAGCAAGGGTGAAGAACATACAATATTGTTAATGAAGGCTTTCTTAAAATGCGTGGCTTTTAGGTTTAAACTATTCTTTCCTAACATGTTTTTACATCATGGCAGGAGAATGACATAGAAATGACAATTTTGTAGCATTTGGAGGCATCCCTATGGATCCTGGTGGAAAAAATTGTGTTATTAATTTTTTTTTTAATTTTTTTGAAAATATATTTTTATTTATTTTATTTATTTTTGACAGAGAGAGAGAGAGAGAGAGAGAGAGAGAGAGAGATACAGAGACAGAGAGAGAACTGAACTGGGGGAGCTCCCAGTTCAGCATATGGTTCCGCACGGGCCGGGACCAGGATTCAATCCTCGGTCCCTGGCGCTGCAAAGTGAGCGCTTAATCCACTGAGCCTTCCCGGTTTCCCCTGTGTTATTAATTTTATATTTTAATAATATATAATATAATGAGAATAATGAATAACAATTAATATATATGTTATTACTGTTAAATTTGTATGCAATTCTAAATAAAATATTTAAAAATGTTTTAATGAAAAACCTATTTGTTTTCTGGGCATACTGTTTTTAATATCAGGCCTTTCCCCCTTAGAATGGCCATCTGCAATTACTGATCAAGTCTTTTAAGTGATGATCCATTTAATTTCTTGTTAATCATTATTATTCATATAGTGTGTAATAAGAAAATTAAAAGAGGTTCTTTAGGGCAATTTGCTCTTACGGGATTTGAAATCAACTTTTAAAACGTTTTTTAAAAACTTTTTCTTATTTTTATTGACAAATATAATGTTAGACTTTTTTTTTTTAAGATTTATTTTACTGTTTTTGACAGAGAGAGACAGAGAGAAGGGGGAGGGCCCAGAGATGTCTTCATACTTGTATGTTATCAGTTTTCAACAGTTTCACCCCCCACAGGTGGGTGCAGGACTGCACAGTGTGGGAACCAGGCCGGAGGCCTCCCACATTGGAGGCCCACCCCAGTTCAGCATATGGGTCCGCATGGGCCAGGGCTGGGACTCAATCCTTGAACCCTGAAGCTGTAAAGATAGTGCTCAACCCACTGAGCTGTCTGGCATCCCAATGTTGGACTTTTTGCAAGAATTGATAAGAGACTTCAAATCCAATGAGACATTTCCAGATAAAGCATTTAAATGCATATTCATTTTTAGAGGATTCATCCTGTAACTAGCTTAGTGGCCACTGAAAGGAGAGATTAGCGATGACTATTCTTTATGGTGACAGATTTTGGGATGTGGTATCCAGCTGTGTCTGCCAGGTGCCCTGCCTGACCTCCTTACTCCAATTTTCCAGAGCATGGGCTGTATTGTCTGGATGCCTGGAACACAAACTCCTTCAACAGCCTCCTGGGTCACTTGTGGAGAAGGGGCAGGAACTTAGTGCTGAAGCAGATTTTGAAATGTCCAGGTGTTAGAAAGCATTCTTGTCCATGCTCATCGTATGACAGAACAGTGGGCACCAAAGGTTACTCATGATTTCTTGTGGGTAGCACGTGCGCTGCACTGAGAAGCCACAGAGGAGGCCGTTTCCTTCCCCACTGTGCCCAAGGTTAAAGAGAGAATCACTTTAAGGAGTTTAAGTTTTAGAAAGAGGCAAGTAAGATCAGAAGAGGGATGATGGTTTCAAGGAACCTAGGAGAAGTTGTAACAAGGAAAAAGAAGAGATACATTTACTTAGACCTTAAATTCTGAAAGCTCTTCATCTTTTAAAAAAGTTTATCATATAAATAACCCAAAGTGCCGTATTTATTTAGAATGGATCATCCACCTCTTTTTTCTTTTTGTAAACTGGCACCAAGAAACATTTTATTGGAAAATATAAATCTCATAAAGGAAGGATTAAAACCAAATTTGCAATTTTTTCTTAACAATATATTATAGAAAATTCATCTGTGCATTTCTACCAATCTTCTTGAATATACTGCAATGTTCTTCTAGTTTATATGTTCATCACCATGTGCAGGCCATGTGCTAAACATTTTATATGTTTTTTATTTTTGTAATTAATCTATAAGGTAGGCACTATCATTATCATATCAGTTTTGTAGTAAGAAAACAGACACCTAGTAAGGTTAAATAACCTGAGATTAAACTGCTAATAATTAGTGAAGCTGGAATTAATTGCTTTCTGACTATAAGAAACATTTTCATACTATGAGACTTATGCTATAGTACTGCTGCCTCCCATAACATTCTTGTATCGATTTAACCACATTCTGGAGAACTGCATGACTGATGAAATACATAAAAGTACAAACTTTTTATTAATTCTGCTCTTTCAAATGAAAATTTTATATGATTTTTTCCCCTGTGTACATTTAAGTCTCAGTAATGATTTAACAAGATGTCTTGACTTAAATTTTCCCTGAGAACATTGAAAAATTTGATAAGATTGACAGAAAAATATAAAAATAAGAGTGTCCATTTAAACACATTTTTTTTTTCCTTTTTAAATCTAGCTTGAAAAAGAGGTAACTTGAATTGACTTAGAAGCAGACTGTTTCTTTGCTCTGGAAAAACCGCTGTGGGCCATTTTATTATACAAAACTACCAACGAAATCAGAAGAGTCTGGGAATCTGACTCTAAGGGGCTGTACTATCCTTTATGGTAAATCAATGTTTGTCTAGGAGTAGGCACGTATGTGTTTCTGCAGCCAGAGTTTCCTTTAGAGAAGAGGTTCTTTTTCTATGTATAGCATTAAGTGAAATTGTGCCTGATAACTGGCTTGCTAATGTTGTGTACTTGCTTCAGTTGCAGCTCACAGGCAATCTACAGCTGAGCACGGGAAGACGCAGTTCATTGGACAAATAATAGAGCATCATTTGTGCATCAGACTCTGTGGGAGGTACTAGAATATAGTGGTGAAGATAATATAAAACTCCACATAGCCTACATTTTGTAGAGGAAGGCAGATGGCACCAACAAATAAGTAAAATACATTGTGTATGAGTATCCAATGCTGATTAAGTGCTCTGGAGAGAATAAAGTGGAGAGGGAAATGAGGATGCATTGGGTGGCTTTACAATTTTATTTCTTTATTTAGAAATAATTTCAAACTTACAGATAAAGTGCCATGAATAGTGCAAAAACCCTTTGTTTTCATGAACCATTTTATAGTAAGTTGCTATTACTCCTGACTACTTTAAACAAAGACTTTTTCCTACACAACCAAAATACAGCCACCAAAATCAGGAAGTTAGTACTGACTCTTTATTGCCATCTCATCCAGTTTAATTTGTTATCCCAATAATGTTTATATAAAAGGACCCTATCCAGGATCACGTATTGCATTTAATTGTCATTTTTTTTTTAGTGTTGTTCAATCAAAAGCAGTTTTTCATTGGTTGTGGAGAATCCTTTTACCATATATATATATATATATATATCAAATCATCCCATTGTGCACTTTAAAGATCTTACAATTTTATTTGTCAATTATACCTCAATAAAGCCAGGGAAAAGCTTGGGTTTTCCATGTTTCTTTGACTTTCAGTCTTGATACTTTTGAAGATTATTGACCAAACGCATTGTAGAATGTTCCTGTGTAAGGGTTTTTCTGATGATTCTTGTTGGTTAAATGCCAATTATACATTTTTGGTACTATTGCCAGGTAAGTGAAACAGTATTCTTATTGCAGTCTATGAAGTGATAGGTGATTTCAGTTTGTCTCATACTTGGTATTGTTAACTTTGATTACTTCATTAAGAAGACATCTGTCAGACATCTTCACTGTAAAATTACTCTTTTTTCTTTGTAATTGAAAAGCATTTTATGGAGAGGTATTTTGAGAATATGTAAATATCTATGCCACATCAACTTGCATCCACTAATTTTAGCATCTGTTGATGTTTCTTGATTGATTATTATTATTATGTTCCATGGCTTTTACAACATTTCTTAGTTATCATCCTACTACAGAGGAAAGCTTTCTCTTCTCGCCACTTACTTAATTTAAAAATTTATATAAGAATGAACTCACATATTTTATTTTATTCATAGATTATTTTTAGAGTTATTGTTTAATTTGATACTCAGATATTTCCACATTTGGCCAGTAGAGATCTTTTCAAGCTGACACCTTTGTCATTTTGACAAATACCCATCATCGAACACTTTTCTTCTCTGGCATAACAAGGTGCTGCAGGTGTATTTTGTAATTTCTCTGCTCATTCCTTTCATCAGCCACTTTCAAGCATCCTTGGATCTCCTAAGTAACCGAGAGTGACATTTAGATATTTGGAAACCAAGATCTAAGTGCTAGGTTTGCTTGTTGTTAATGGGGTGTTGTTGCTGTACCCAGAACTTCTGAGTGAATAGAACTTGGGTTATGTATATAGTTATATACATATGCTTAAATGAGGGCTTCTGGAAAAAATCCAGCTATTGTCAGTATGCATATAATAAAAACAGTTACATGGCTGGATATATTCTGGACAGCTCCCGTATACATATTCATTTCTATATCTATATATTCTGAAAGCATGAATTAACATTAACCTCCAGCTCCAATACCAAAGAGTTCATTCTAGTTTTCTCTCTTTCCATATTTGTAACTCCTTTCTCTGGCTGAGAAACATGGCTGTCATTATCTTTAACATATTTATGTATTAAATCCTCTCTGAATAGAACCAAGTTCCCTTTGCTGCTACTAGTCCCCTTACTCCACGTGGATGAACTCTTCATTCTCTACCTACACTCTCCTATTCAGATGTTGGCATCCTTCTGCAAGCTTCCTCTGTCAGTTCCCTCTGCACTGATGGCCTCCTCACCCATGCATTCCTACACAATGCCTAGGTTTGTTGCCCCCAACATGACTGCATGGATGTCAACCTTCCTGGGCTTTTAGACTAATTATTTAGAAAGGCAGGAAGAATACAGGGTTGCATTTTTCAAGAGTGGTTGGAAAACATCTTGCTCAGAAAACTGGATTTAAAGGAAGAGCTAAGTGAATGAGGGAGTAGATCATGTAGATATTTGGAGAAGAATATTCCAGACAGAGGGAGTAAAATGTGCACAAACGTGCCCTATGAGTTAAAAGCTGGAAAATCATCATCATTGGAGCACAATAAGTAAGGGAGAGTGTAGTTGATGGGGTCAGAGGGGTGTCAGTGGGCCAGAGTCTCTAAGGCTCTAGTCTAAACCAATGTACGGTCTTGGCTTTTCTCTAAATGAGCTAGGGCACCAGAGAAGGGTTTTGAGCAGTGAAGTGATCTAATTAGACTTTTGTTTTTAAAGAATCATTCTAGTTCCTGTGTTGAGAGTAGACTTTGTGTGTTGAGGGTAGAGTGAGAGAGAAGTTGAAAGCAAGAAAAATAATTAAAATTCTATTGAGATAATCAGAAGAGAAATTATTAGAATAAGTGTGATAGGAGTGCAAATGGTGAGAAGTAGTCAAAATCTGGATATGTTTTGAAGGTAGAACTGATGGGATTTTCTGATGGCTTAAATATATAGTATAAACATAAAAATACATAAATACATAAACTGCTGAAATGTAAGTATATAATAGTTGTTGAATTGTTGAATTAAAAATAAAAAATAAAGAGAAGACCTAGTTGTTGTACTTCTTAGGGACTTCAAATCTTCTCCCTTAATAGTGGGTATAAAATTACCACTGAAAAATATTGGGAAAAACCCATGTTTAGTCAGCTGATAAAATGTGAGGTGAATATATTAAAAGAGACTCAGAAAGCCCAACAAATATTGACTTTTAAATGTTTTCCTTTACCAAAAATACCTTCTAGAAACTAAATAAGGAATATCAAAAGGTACTGATTGTGTTCAGTAGAATCTCACTCCAGGGTACTAGCACTCACCTGCTATATGCTATGATGGATTCCTGTGCACATGGGGGTTCCTGCTACCTATGATGAGGAAGCACCAAAATTTGAGTAGGATTTATTTAGAAGAATAAAAGCAGAATGGATATGGTGATTATTTCTTTTATATAAGTAACAGACTTGTCCTCCCATTATTATTATTATTTTTAAGATTAATTATTTTTGACAGAGAGAGAGAGACAGAGAGAGAGAGAGAGAAACAGAGAGATGGAGAGAGACAGAGGGAAGGGGGAGGGCCCAGAGCAGTTTCCATAGTTGTATGTCATAATTTTTTGACATGGTTTCATTCCACACACAGGTGGGCCAGGGCCGTGCAGGGTGGGAATTGGGCAGGGGGGCTCCTGCATGGGAGGCATGCCCCCAAGAGCTGGGGGCCAAGCTGGGGACCTCCCTTATATGGGAAGCTCACCCTGGCGAGAACCGTACTGGGAGCCACCCACATGGAAGCACACCTCAGTTCAGCATATGGGTCCACACGGGCTGGGGCCGGGACTCAATCCTCAGACCCTGGGGCTGCAAAGTGAGCACTTAACCTGCTGAGCCATCCTGGCTTCCCCTCCTTTTTTTGAAAGCAGCAGATTTGTAGCAAGTATGCTAGGAAATGTATACCATATGCAGCCTATTTAATCTATTCCCACACCGCTAGTGTAAATTGATGCAAACTTTCTAAAAGAATATTGACAAGATATGTATTAAAGATTTTAAACATATCTGTGATGACACCAGGAATCCCATTCTGTATCCCCTTCAGTATTGCTTAGCTACATGGATTGAGCCACTTCACCAGGCTGGTTACACAAAAGGTCAGATTTTGTTTAAAAACTCACATAACTCCTGTAAATTTCTCAAGACTCTGCATGCTCAAACCCGTGGATCATCTGGTAATTCACTTCTGAAGTCAGCCCCACAAAATTGTTTAAAAATTGAGAGGGCTTAATTTGCCAAAAGGGATTATCTTTCCCCAGGATTCTGTAGGCAGAGAAGCAACAAGACCATGTGAGTAACTCTCTGGTCTGTCTTGCCATTGTAAAATTTACCTCCCACACTAATATTATCCGTGTCCTTGGTTTTGACGATGCTATTATCATCACTATGATGACCTGCACTGATGAGCCACAGTAGTTCTTTGCAGAGATGTACTCACTGTTACACTTAGACATGAATGACCCACAGTTTAGCATGCACGAATGCAGCTTTTATGATTATAAAATGTTACACATGCTTATTGGATAATATAAAAAATAACAACCAGCTAACATTTCAGACCATTTTCTTTATTTCTCTATTATTGGGACCTTAGTGTAATTGTTTTTTTCTTTATAATGTGTAGTGATCACATTTAATATTATATTATTTCATAATATATATGAAAAACTCCATATTTTTGGAGTTAAAAAAATAAATATATTTAAGATTCATTTTTATTGTTTTCGATGGAGAGAGAGACATAGAGAAGGGGGAGGGCACAGAGCAGTCTCCATGGTTGTATGTTATTAGTTTTTTATATAGTTTTGTTTCACAGGTGAGTGTGGGGTTGCACAGGGCAAGAACTGGGCTGGGGACATCCTGGATGGGATGCATACCTGGGGCAGGAGCCGAACGAGGGGCCGCACACATGGGAAACTTGCCCCAGTGAGAACCCAACTGGGCTCACACTACAGCTCAGCATATGGGTGTGCACAGGCTGGGGCAGGGATTCGATCCACAGGCCCCTGGGCTACAGAATGGTGCCTGACCTGCTGACCCATCCCAGCATCCCCTAAAACACATTTTTTAATAGTTACCAAAATGTATTTAAGTAATCTCTGGTTGTTGGACATTTAGGTTGTTTTGTCACTTCTTACCGTTGAAGTGATCCTATGCCAGGATTTTAAGTAGGCAGCTGAAGAGATTAAAGAATTGGAATCTAGAAAGGAACCATTGATGGGCATCAACTTGGGCAAGTAAATCGAGGTGTAAAAGAATCTATTGCCTGCTTAGATGTTATCATTAGCGCTATTATAGCCCTAACTTTAGGTTCTAACTAGGGCCTGAGTCTGGGGGATCACAGAACAGTGGAATCAGTTATATCTCCATTAGTTTTGGTTGTGTTTATATGATGCTGAAACAACCAATTCAATAATTAAATTAAATTGAGTAAAAATACTTTTGTTTCAAATCCTGTCATGTTACTAATGGCTGCTAGAGGGCAGCAGAAGCCAGGGACAGGCAGGAAAAATAGTAGCTTAAAGTGGCTGATGAGGCTCTGCCCATGCCTCTGGAACCCTGTGTTCAAAGTTGAGATAGAAAATTGGGTTCAAGGAAGCTGAAATAAAGGTCTCTTTAGTAACTTGAGAGAACACAAAATAAAAAAAATAGCTAGAGTGCTAAAAAGGCTAGTTGCTTAATGGGAACTTACCTTAAAGCTTTTGGAGAATTGAAACAAACAAATGAAGACTAGGAAGAATCACCAGGTTTAAGCCATAAGAGGTGGGTTGCTGGTTATACATTTGAAGGAGAGGGTAGAGGTAAAGCTGTGATCAAGTTTGAAGTGCATGTGTCAGGGAAGCAAGATGTCTATACATGAACCAGGCTTGTCAGAGGGCCATGAGAGACATGGCTCTAATTTCATCTGAACAGACCTTTTATTTGAAGAGGCCACACGTAGGGGCTAAAAGTGAGCAAACAACTAGAGCATAATAAGAACCTGGGCCCTTTAAAGGTATAGGAAGAGGTTAATAGAAGAGTTTCTGACTTCTGGTGTTAAAAAAGAATATTGGGCAGGAGTCCTGAGAGCTGGATTTAAGGTGTAGTCACCAGCTTGTTATGTAATTGTAAGCAAGTTGATTACCTTTCTTGGACTTCTGGTTTCTTATGGCAAAATTGAGTTCAACTGGATGAATTCAAAGATAAGTAGGATATCTGAAGTTCTAGGGCTGGATTATCTGGTAACTTAATCAAAACCATCACTTAGTGACTGTGTGGATAGAGTGAGGTAACTATTTAGCATCAATCTTTCCTTAATCTCTAGCCAGACCGTGCTACCATCCCACCATTTCTTATTTGTACGTACATGAAGAACAGAACCCAGAGTATTTGGTGTTTCAAACAGTGCGTTCATGTAAAAAGGAGAAGGAGAAAGGTTTCCCAGGATTTGTATTTGTTTTGAATAAACTGGTGAGTGTCTTTGTGAAATCTTTAAAAAAATTGTAAAAGGATATACAAAGATTCATCATTGAAGTTCAAACTCTTGTTGACACTTTGAGACATAGAGTTAGGAAAACTTTAAAAGATATTTGGGGTATTTAAGATTTTTCTAATCATAACTTACGTTTTTGAATTCTAAAGTACTAGATAATGGTATTGTAAAAATTTTATCAGTTCCTTTTCCCTATCACTTTATGATTACAATTTTTTTCTTTTTTTATTTCCTTTAACTTTATTTGTAACTCTATTTTATTTTATTAAAGATTTGCCTTATTGTTTGAGAGAAAGTGAGTGAGAGATAGATAGAGAGAGAGAGAGAGAGAGAGAGAGAGAGAGAGAGAGAAGGGGGGAGGGCCCAGAGCAGTCTCTACAGCTGTACATCACTAGTTTTCTGACACAGCTTCATTCCACTCAGGTGGATATGAGGCTGCAGAGGATGGAACCAAAGTCAGGTCCTCCCTCATGGGAGGTAAGAACCTTTGCCACCATCCTGGCTGTTACCAGTTGCACCCACAGTCTAGCATGTGGGTTTGCATGGCCCGGGACTGGGATTTGATACTTGTACCGCACGCTCAACCTGTTGAGCTATCCTGCGTCCCCTGTATCACTATTTTAAATTGGGAATTACTACTGTTTGACTATTATACCTTTATTGAAAAAACTTAGTAAGTAGATTTATTGAAGGAAGCTGTTTATAATTACTAGACTATAAGCATTTTTTGAAAACCTACTCTCTTGGGAGCAGAGAGGAGAGAAAGTAAAATGTAGACATTTAAAAATTGTAAACAACTTTAAAGCTGCTTAGAAATAAAATCTGATCTGCTCTTTTGTCTAATTTTATACAAAAAGTTAAAAATGTTATTAAAAATAATGTATAGTTAAATTGACTTTTAAAACAGGAAAATACTGTAGTCATTGTCTGGTACAAGTAAGTGGTCCTTGACCTTTTCATGGCCAAAAGCTCTTTTTGTTATTTTTTTTCTCTAGTGATTCAATATTTTGAAATATTTTGTTTATATTTCCCCACACAAAGCACTCCTTAAATTATACTTAGAGTTTTTTGTTTTTGTTTTTTTCATTTTAGGTTAATCAGAAATATATACAACTGCTGATCTCTTTAAAATGAGTTTAGCAGTGACACCATCCTGAGATGATGAATTTCATTCAAATTAAAATAAAAATCCTACTGTTTAATGCAGACTCACTATAAGCAAATACAATTCTACCATAGTTTTGAAATATAGAATATAGCTCCAGGAATCCTATGGGCCTTGGCGAACTACTTTTTTTTTTTTTTTTTACCTACCTCTCTTAATTTGCAGATAAGTCAATCAATTGTTTAAAGTCACACTGACACATGTCCAGTGTTCCATCTACAATACTGGGTGTTCCCTTTTTGTTAGGATTAATCATTATAGTTTTGAGTAATGAATGAAATTAAGTTCACACTTCTCACACACAAAAAATGAATCTAGAAATTTCGGTCTTTTTTTTTTTTTTGGATGACATTTAAATTGAACAAATCTGATTTTATACTTTACTTTGCTTATTATGGTATCTAATCACAAATTGCTATTGTGATTTATACCTTACAGTTAAACTGCAGCAACTGAAGTGGTGGGAATGACATGCCAGAGGTCTCACAGCTAGTAAGTGACAAAGCTGGGATTTGAACTCAGGCAATATGGAATGGAAGCCTCTTCTCTCACCATCATGCTGTGATGCCTCCCAAACCTGTCTTTAGTAGGTATCTCAGGTAGCAGATTCAAGGAACTGAATTCTGGATATATCCTGGACAGTGAGTTCCAATTGAGCGTCCTTTATGTTGTTTTCTTTACACAGTCCTTCAAGACTGAAACTTGAGAAATTGTTTTGTTTTAGCAGCATGTTGATGTGACTTTCATTTCATTACTTAAACTTTAGTAGATACTAACTTATTTGCAAAAACAGAAAATCTTCAATTTCTGACTTCATAGTAACCATATAGTAACACTGTGCATATGTGTGTGTGTGTTTGCTGATTACACAAGCAGCCTTCTCAGCCCTGCCTGTAAACATGTTACACACAGGTACTCGTCGTGTTCTAGAGGTGAGGAGGAAGATCATTTTTAGTACTCCTGAAATGCCAAAGAATAGACTACCTACTTGTACACGGAAACTAGCTCCCTGCACATACATAATCAAAAACTATCTTTTGCCGTTCTCTACCATGATGCTTGGAACGTCAACCTTTAAAAAAAACTAAAAATATGCAAAAATGTCATCTTGGAGAGCTAACACAAAGATTTATTATCAGCATAACCAAGTCAACATGAACTCTTGTTAAACCCTTTTGCTGCATATGATGATACTGTCTCGTTATGAGTTGCTATTGTTGCTGTGCGTATGATGAGTATGTCTCGTCTTGGTTTTTGTTTGTGTTTTTCGCCTCTCCTTGTATTTTGTAGTACAGGCACATGTGGCAATGCCGTTTATGATAAAACACTTGTATTTTATTCACTGGAGGGAGCCACAGTCACCTTCAAAAATTGTTTTGGTATATATGTTGTATCCAAATATTGTAAGTGACATAACCAAATTTCCATTTCTTATTTACTTGAGGGTATCCCTGAAACCGCTTTGAGTACAGCAATAAAATACCAGCGCAGTGAACGTTAACTAGATTAACAAGCAGAGTGTATGATTACAAACAACTTTTCTTTTCTTTCAAATTTCTTTTAAATTTATGTGTAACCTTATTTTAAATTAGGAGTTACTGCTGTTTGACCTTTAAGAAAAATTTAGTAAGTAGATTTATCGAAGATGGTCTGTTTATAATTATTAGACTACAAGAATTTTTTGGAGGAGTGGCGAGATGAAGGACAATCTAACTTAGAATGCTCAAGTGATAGGCAGTGACAGTCATGGTTATTACAAAGACACAAGGAATCTGGAGTTGGAATCAAAGAAAAAATGAATTGTATCATATTCATAATTTTGTTTAGGTTAGTTCTATATATATTATTTGTGTTTTGAGGAAAGCCAAGCCTTTAAGAACATATTTGAAAGTACCAAATTTTAGTACCAGTTTCTAACACTAATCATTGGGACCCTGACTACTAGACTTTGTTTTTAATATTACTAGAGTAAAATGAACATTTAATTTTAAGTTTCTGTAAAGGATAAACCATTTGAAAAATACTTCAGTCTTATACATAAAACAAAAAACAAACAAAAAATAAACCTCATTATTTTTGTATTTTATGTTTGCCTCTGGAGAATATTTAAAGGAAAGCATCTCTAAAACCAGTTAAATAATTTGACTAAATACACTTAGAACTCTCAATAGAAACTAGTGAAAAAAAAAAAAAGAAAAAAGAAAAAAAACACCACTTAGGACTCAATGGAAGCAGAACATAGAGGGTTATATAAAATACTATACCTCATACTTGCATAGTTGGTTAGTCACAAGATCCTGCCTAAAGGCAAGTTACCTATTCCTCTTGAGATACTCAATTCACAAGGCAGGGTCTCCTAAGGAACTGAAAATAAACCTAAACTATAAATGTCTTAGTTTCTCTTTTTACTAATAATAGGTACCACTTTTTCATCAAAGCCTTATGAGCCTGGTGTTTACATTCATCAGCTGCCCATCTTTTTAAAAATTTTTAAAAAAGATTTATTTTGTTGTTTTTGACAGGGACAGAGAGAGACAGAGACAGAGGGAGATAGAGAGAAGGGGAGGGCCCAGAGCAGTCTCTATAGTTGAACTTTCATCAGTTTTTGACTTGGTTTCATTTCACACAGGTGAGTGGGGGCCACGCAAGGTGGGAACTGAACTGGGGGACTCCTATATGGGAAGCACACCACAGTTCAGCATAAGGGTCCACATGGGCGGGGTCCGGGATTCGATCTTCTGTCCCCAGGGCTGCAAAGCAAGTGCTCAACCCACTGAGCCATCCCAGCTTCCCCTGCTGCCAATCTTTACAACAATCTAGCTAGGTGGTGATAGCTAACATTCAGAAGTGCAAGAGCACAGAGGTTAGGAGCACTGGTTCTGAGTCACATTGGCTTGTACCTGTTACCTGTAGAGATTCAAATTCCACACTTGTCACTTGATGGCTGAGTGGCCTCGGCTTCTTCATCTTTAAGATTTAGGTAAGTAGTACCTGTCTCATAGTATTGCTGTAAGTGAGACTGTCAGGAACTGGCCTGGCTTAACAATGGAAACTTCTCTCTCTCCATTTAAAAAAAATTTTTATTGTTAAGTTTGTTGGGGTGATGTTGGTTGGTAACAATTACATAGTTTCCAAGTGTACAATTCTACATTACATTGTCTATGCATTGCATTAAGTGCTCACCACTCAGAATCAGCTCTCCCTACATCACCATATATTTGACGCCTCCTTTCAACCCCTGCCCACTCTCCCACCCACCCTCCCCTTTACCCTCAGGTAACCACCAAACTATGGAATGGTGACTTCTCTTGTGGGAACTTTCATGGGAGTAGCTTTCTGTGCTCCTCGCTTTGGAGAGCATTATTTTAGAGCTCTTTCTTTTAGTGTAGGCATATTTCTGGTACTACCATGTTGTGATAATTGGCTTCCTTAAAAGAAGTTTTGATCTTTTGCATTGATTTAGAATATTTTCTCATTATGTTCTCCTTTGTTGTTAGAGTTCTGAAAAGCCAGGTTTCAGATGTAAGAAAAATAATATTTTATGGAAAAGTACTGTTCTTTAATGTTTTGAAATCTTGCTAATTCTGTTTGCTAGTTAGTGGAATTATTGTGAGTCAGTCTTTCTTGATAAACCTGTACATGTCTTGGGATCTAATTGGCACTGTGTGTTATATGTTCTTTCTCTATCAATAAATAAAAGAAACTGTATACTTTTCTGTTTATCATCTCACAAAAACACAGTGAAAAGAGAAGTAAAGTTTGTCTGAATGTACAGTGAAAAATAAGTTTTCTTTTTATCAATATTCCCAGTACCCAAAGGCAAAAATTGTAACTTGTCTCTTGTATATTTTTCTAGAGATATTTTATTATTATTATATATTCTAGGAATATTAAATATATAATATATATATTACATATACATAATAATGTACACATATAAAATATATGTAATATTTACACTCGCATAGAAAACTTCCTTGAACAGAAATGTAGCGAATATAACAGCCTACTTTTCTACTTTCACTTTTTAAAATTTATAGTTCATTTTGACAATATTTCCATATCAGTTTGTCTGCATCATTAACAAAAGGGAAAAAGCAACAAAATCTCCTGCAGAGTATTGTACTATATAGTTAAATTTATGTAATTATATTCCACTGTATGGATTACTATAATTTATTTAACGTGTTCATTTCATAGATATTTGGATGATTTTTAAAATCATTGTCTAAAATAGTCTCTTAAATGATAGTCTTGTGACTGGGTGACTCTAGCTTTGATATTATTTTATTAGCTTTATGGTTTTTAAATTGACATTTTACAGTTTAGAAAGATTTCTTTCCTTTTTTTAAAGATTTATGTTTATTGTTTTTGACAGAGAGTGACAGAGAATGAGAGAGAAACAGACAGACAGACAGACAGACAGAGAGAAGGGGGAGCCCCCAGAGCAGTTTCCATAGTTGCATGTGATCAGTTTTCTACAAAGTTTCATTCCATAGGTGGGCTTGGGGCTGTGCAGAGCAGGAACCGGGCCAGAGGCATCCCACATGGGAGGCACACTCCTGTGAGCTGGGGGCCAAACCAGGAGCCTCCCAAATGGGAAGCTCACCCTGGTGAGAACCAAACTGGCAGCCATACCCCAGTTCAGCATATGGATTTGCATGGGTCATGGCCTGGATTTGATCCTCTGACCCGGGGCTGCAAGATGAGCACTTAACCCCCTGAGCCATCCCTGCTTCCCCTGGAAAGATTTTTCACTTGTTATTAGCTTTGGTATAAAAATGTTTGCAGGTTTTCAGAACACTGAAATTTTTAAACTGGTGATAAAAACAGTAGGCTTATCATTTCTTTTATTAAAATGATATCTTTTGTTTTTGCTGATATTGGAAGTTTTTATATTCATTACATTCTAATATTATCTACCTATTTTCAAGAAAATTATACTTTAATGAATCTTTTAATTTCTTCATTTTTGAATTTTAGACACAAGACACTTCTGCATGGGTTATTGTTCTAAGGTACAATACACTGCACATTTGGTTGACTTCTTTCTATATAAACAAGTCACAAATAATATAAATGAGTTTAGATTGGATCAAATACAGTGAGGGTCGAAGAGTGATGGTTGATGCAAACAAGAGGGGTGATTATTATTGTTCTTGCTGCATGATGAATTATACTATATCACACATTAAAACATATGTTCTTGCTGCATGATGAATTATACTATATCACACATTAAAACAATGAATTGTCCTTCAGGATAGCAAAGACTTTTTAGCAAACAATATAATGGGAAATATATAGTCCTTTATCATTTGCAAAAAGTGAGAGTTACAATAACAATTTTGGGAATTCTTTTCTAGTCCCAAAGAACTTCATGGTGCCAGTACTGATGAGAACGTATGCTCCTTGTTCTTGGTAATGGGCACCGTGAATTTTATTGTTTTTTCACTCTGCAGTACTGTCCTGTGATGACTTGTAAGCTGTTTTGATCTCTGGGCACTTTAGCTTAAAGTGGACCAGGAACTCTTTTACCCTTGGGGGTGTTAGTAGAATTCTAATGATTCTGTTTGATCTACCATGTTAAACACAAATGAAATAAATCAGGAGAAATACACAGAGTGAGCATATCAAAGAGTTATTTCTACTGCTGGGCATAAGGCAGTTGCTAAGCAACCTATGTCAGACTTCATGGTCATCTGTTAGGAAGGACACAAAGTCAATGCTCACTCAAGACATATAAGATCATAAATGAAAAAACTATTTTGTTGGATTCAAGAAAAAACTGCTTGGATGAATGTATAATGGTTGTAGGATATGAAGCATCTATTTGCAGATGTGTTTAAAGGAGCACAGGGAAAAATATACAACAGAAAACCTACATTCAATCCAAGCATGCTGGGAGGACAAAGAAAATAAATTAAATTCTGTATGAATTGTTCCCACTTTCTAGGATCTACCTTCAGAACACTGTGGTTATCTGTGAGATGTAATAGCCTTAACAAGCTGTGCTGCAAAACTTCCAACAACAAGGGCATCCACAGTATACCTTTGGAATTTGGGTTGTATTGATAATAATAAAATCACTTACAATCTTCTTTCACATCATTCTTCAATAGCACATTTTAAGATATGAAGTCTGTAACACAGAAAAGAGCGTTTTTATAAAAGAGAGGTATGGGATAGATTTCGGGCTGAGTTTAACAAAGCAATTGAGGCACAAAGTGTGGAGAAATTAGGGTTTTTTGATTTGCAGAACCTATATATTCAATATCTTAAAAGTCCTGATGTTTTTTCTTATTTTTTTCTGAATATATATATATATATATATATATATATTTTTTTTTGCTTTTGCTATTAGACTACTGCTTGGCTGATCAAAGCATTTTATTGTGCTGTGCTCCACAGGTCATGCTTAACTGCAAGGCCTTTATAGTACCATTTACTAACTGCTTGGCCTCTTAGACAAAGCTTTTTAAGTCATCTGAGCTTCCAGTCTTTTAAATATAAAACAAGGCTATAAATAGTCATCTCATGAAATTTTGAGAGTTAATGAAATAGCATATATGCATATGTAAAGCCTTGTATATTTTCATTTTATGAGAATTTTTAATACTTATAGCTTAGACTACTAAGATATACCGGTAGTATTCTAAGTAGGATTATTTTGTCTGTTAAAGTCATACATTTTTTTTTAATGGCAAAGTGAATTAACTCATGTTTTCCATTCATATTTATTGATTTAAATCAGATTTTATTAAACTTTTTAAAGATTTATTTTTATTTTTTTGACAGAGAGAGAGAGACAGAGAAGAGGGAGGGCCCAGAGCAGTCTCCATAGGTGACAGCATTAGTTTTCCATATAGTTTCACTCCACAGGTGGGTGCAGGGCTGCACAGGGCAGGAACTGGGCCAGGAGCCTCCTGCATAGGCCCCGGCAAGAACTGAACTAGGAGCACACCCCAAGTTCAGCATGTGGGTCCACGTGGGCTGGAGCCAGGATTCGATTCTTGGGCTCAGGGGCTGCAAAGCGAGAGCCTAACACACTGAGCCATCACAGCTTCCCCCATATTTATTTTTTTTTGAAAAATTAGTCATACTTAATTAGGATTTATATAATTATTACATTATAGTTTTAAAAATGTCACAGCTGTGTTTGAAGTACATATGTTAGGACATTTTCTTTTTGTTTCTGCAATAAATATAAAATACCTGTAGTTTTTCAGTAAAGGAATATTTCTTTTCATAACATATTACAATTATAATATTTTTAGTATGTTGAAGATACAAAAAAATCACTACCCATAAGTCTAACCTCTCGCACAGACTCAGATTCTCCTTGGAATCAGAGGCCAGTCTTCTCTCTTGGGGAAAAAATTTTGCATTTAATTTTGGAAGTTTGTTAAAAATTTATTAACATTTTTCACAATGATGATCGGTGATACTATACAGTCAGTTGGGAAGGGCACTGTGATAATGGGGTGAAAGATCCAGAACCCATTCTTCTGGAGTTATAGCTTGTCTTTTTAGAACTAATTGGGCTTAAGTGTTCTCTCTGTGGCCATTGAATATTTGTTAATTGATTCAGTAACTTTTTTTTTTTTTCGTATGCTTACTATGTGCTAGGCACTATATTAGATGTTGGGCATATAGTGGTGAACAAATCTGAAGAGAACTCTGCCCTCCTGGACCAGCAGGAAAACAGTCAAGTGGCAAGGGTCTTGAAGGAAATGAACAGAATACAGACAGAGAATGTTGCTGCTTGGTTGGGTGAATGAGTTGAGAGGGTAGCCAGAAAATACCACTGAGCAGGTGAAACCATTCAGAACAAAGTTAATCCCCTGGACCTCAGCCTTCAGTGTGGGTAGCTCCATCACAGCTGATATACCTGCCAATGACCTTTCTTTGTCTCTGGGACTGATAAATTTGAATAATACAGTAGGGTCTTCCATCTTCTTTTCCTTTATGAAGGCATTCAGCTTTTATCTTTGTCTTCTGAGACAGGTGTTTTATTTTACTGATAGATGCTGTGTCATTCTTTAGCAAGTCAGTGTTTCTTTCATTTTATGATTGTTTTCTGCTACACATTTTCATTTCAACCCACTTTAAAATTATATATGTATATATAAATGATGAGCTTTTAAAGAATAAACTAAAGTAATCTGTTGGTACAGGTGAGGAAAGAGCTATTAATTTCAAATTAGAGTGGAGTTCCATATTGCAGTTTCTTTTTCTGTATCTTTAAAAAATAATTATTTTATTGTTTTAGAGAAAGTGGGAGTGGGAGAGAGAGAGAGAAAGAGAGAGAGAGAGAGAGAGAGAGAGAGAGAGAGAGAGAGAGAGAGAGAGAGAGAGAGAGAGAGAATGGAGAAGGCCCAGAGCAGTCTGCATTGTTGTACTTCATTGAATGTTACGTGGTTTCATTCCACAAAGGTGGATGTTGGGCCATGCACATGAGAACTGAACTGGAGCCTCATTCATGGGAAGTGATACCCTTTGTCACCATTTCAGTGGTTATCAGTTGTGTTGCAGTTCAGCACATGGGGTTGCATGACCCCCAAACCTTGTGATTGTAAGGCAAGTGCTCAACCTGCTGAGCTATCCTGGTATCCCTCTTTTTCTGTGTTATGATTTTCTGTTTCTCATAAACAACTGAACACATGTAAAAAGGGATTTAGAAGGTCATTTATGTAGTACTAATTACTGTATTTTCATAGAATTTTAACTCTTTCTAATTATTATGTTATAAATGTTTAGAGAGAAGTCTAGTTTAATAATGAAAGTATTCTTACATTGGCAGGAGCAATGTTTTCAATTTGGTTACTTTTCAAAACATCTATGACTTGTAACAGCAGGAGCATATTAATATACATAATTTAAACATTAATAGACTAGTAACAATGTTTATGCATTTATATTATTAAAGCCTAAAGTGCACAATTTTAATTTTAGTATAAATCAGTGTGTACATGTCTATTTTGATGCTTGGGAATTTTTAAAATTTATAATTAGCATCTAACAACTGCTACAAAGGTGAAATGAGAAAAGAAGGCAAACAATATGTAATATAAAGGAGAATGTCACATTATAATAACATCTGTAACCCATGTTTTATCTGCATTGTGTTAAATGCATTATAGTTGAGGAGGTCCAAGTATACAAATGTGGATCAATTGTGTATATAAAAGAACTGGTTAAAATTTATTCTTTTCCTAAGGATTTTTTCTTTTTTTCCCAAAGGGCTTTAGCACTGTTGATCCTTTTTTTTTTATTTATTTTTTATTTATTGTTAAATTTGATGAGGTTACATTGGTTGGTAACAATTAGACAGTTTACAGATGTACAAGTCCACCTCACATCATTCATGCATCGTATTATGTGCCCATCACTCAGTATCAGTTCCCCTTCCATCACCTTATATCTAGTGCCCACTCCCACCTCCCCCCACAACTGTCCCCCCGC
>PVKE010002175.1:0-86689 GCA_004027555.1 Craseonycteris thonglongyai
GGGGGGGCAGGATGGGGCTGTGTTGGGTTGGCAATGGGGTGAGGGCAGAGGGTGGGGGTGGGTGTCACAGAGGGTCCTGACCTGTGACCAGGTTCCGAATGAGAAGGGCCTCGTCTTCCTTGTGGTACTCCAGCATGCCCTGGAAGTCCTTCTCTTTCCGTTGGACCGTGACCTGCCTGTTGAGCTCATGGCGCCTCTTCTCGCTCTGGGCTAATGTCTGGGCAGCTGAGCAGGAAACAGACAGCTGGTCATCAGAGAGCACGAGGGGTGGACACAGATGTATTCCGGGGAGGGAGTGATAGGGCTCCAGACTGAGCAATTTCATTATGGCACACATTTATATACATAAACAATAATAATAAAGCAGCAGCCACCATCACCTAAGTGACCCAGAGAATGAAAACTCGAGAAACAGAAAACAGAAATCCAGTAAGAGAGAGGAGGGCAGGGGGACAGGAATGGAGAGGGCCTGAGCTGAGCCGGAAGACAGCCCTGCCTCCTCTAGAGCAGCAGGTGCACATGGGATGGTGATTAAACAAAGGACACCTGTGAGGGGAGCGATGCACTCCTCCCCCCAAGAGACACATAATGTTAGGACAGCAAAAGATGGGGCTTGAGCCCCGGACATGCAGTTCCTGAGCTGAGGATGAGGGATGCATCCAGGTGGTGAGGGGAGAGTCCAGGTGGTTGGGGGAGTATCCAGGTGGTGAGGGGAGTATGCAGGTGGTGAGGGGCATATCCAGATGGTGAGGGGGATGCATCCAGGTGGTGAGGGTGGTATCCAGGTGGTTGGGGGAGTATGCAGAAGTGAGGTGACTGAGAGGGTTCTAAGCAGGGTGGTATGTACAAAGAGGGGGTGGGAAGTGACATGATTAGATGTGCAGGAGAGACTCAGGAAGTGAACATGCTGGATGTTTCTAAAAGAGCCATGTACATTTCTACCTGACTTTTCTGGGCCAGCTTCCAATTTGGAAGTTTTATCACAGCATGGAGTGAGGCCCCCGTGGCTGGGATCTGTGCTGTGTAGCTTTCTTTCACAACACAAAGTATGGCTCTCCAGCTTTAAGCCCTTTGAGGGCAGGCCCCCCCAGCTGCGGTCTCAGTTGCCCCTCCCTCCAGCCCTGCAGAGCTCACAGCAAGCGTCCACACACCTGCTGTATTTGTGTGCCCTTAGTCCAGATTCTGGCAAGTGTGAGCTCGTGGGGTCAGAACGATTTGGTCACATCACTGGACTGGCACAGGCACCAGGAAATCGGTGAAGCGGAAAGAGTACGCAGTGGAGGCAGGCATCCCCACTCAAGCTTGGCTCAGTGCACCCGTTCCTCACAAAACACACGCACGTGCACATACACCCTACCTTCTAGGTCCTGGGCTTTCTTCATGTAAATCTTCAATTGCTTTTTAAGCTTCCTCTCATTCTTTTCCAGCTTTTCTACCAATTCCTTAAGGTCCTAAAAGCAGAAAGGGGCAGCGTGAGAACAGGCCTGAGCCTACTCTGGAGGGCAGGGGCTTGAATCCTTTGGCAGAGCGTAGCCTGAGGCACCCATGGAGGGCCAGGCACCATGACCTTCCAGGATGCCTGCCGCACCCTGGCCCGCCCCATGCAGCTCACTGCTCCCTGGGCTGGACTCAAGAAGCAGGAGATGGGTCAGAGTGCATTCTCACAATCAAGACGGGGCCACCTCCTCCCAGCTCTGGCTGCCTGGCACCTGCTCTAGGCCAAGTGTGCTCAGGTTGCCATGCCAAACCCACAGACACGCAGCCTGGGGATGCCCAGGTGGACGGGCAACACCTTGGGAAGGAATGGACAGGTGGAGGTGTGAGAATTGGGGAAAGCCCTTGGCTAGAAGAGCCAACAGACCAGCGAAATTACCTGGGGCACAGAAGCAAAATAGGACCCCAGCTAGGGCCCCTCGGTGGCTGCCAATCCTGAGCAACTGTGGCCACTAGAAGCCAATCAGCCCACTGGGGTTTAGAACAGCATTGTTACCCTGCTCCAGCAGGGCAGTGGTCCAGTGTGGCTGGAGAGGCAGAGCTCCATTACCATTACAGCCTCTAGGACTAGGAGCATGGCAGACACAAGCAAACGTGCCACCAGGGAACCTCAGAAACATCGGAGTGACAAGTTTTTAAGGTTGACCTACAGATGAAAGCCAACCAGAATCTCAATTCTAGTGCTGCGGCCATTATAAACTGCAAACCTACTTATAGACATTGTCAAGGATTTTAGTTGTTTATCTTAATAAAAAAGAAGAGAAAAAGCTTGATGTCAGCAAATTCAGGACAAATGAAAGGGAACATGGTGCTGGCTACAGCAGATGGTAGACTTGGGGTGCTACTGAAGCACAAAGTCAGAGAGGCTAAAATTATGGATGGTTTATGAAAGAATGAGTTCACCCACCAGGAGGAACCTGGGAGACCGATGAGCACGCCTAGGACGTCTCAAAACGTCTCCAGCTGCTACCACAATCGCATCCCCCTTCCACACAGCCCGGTGAATGCATCCGCCTGATCACCCCAGCTGAAAGCCCTTCACTTGAATTCCCGTGAACTTGACCTCTGAGGCACCCAGTGCCCAGGATGTGGGCCACGCGCAGATGGCAGTGTGTCACCAGCGGGCGCACACGAGGCACGACTGCTCGCCCAGGTGGGCAACAGAGATCACAGAAACCCCTGGCCCCCACCTGGCTCTGCTCGTGGGCTCAGCCTCTGCCTGGCAGTCAGGGTGGACCCCACTCTAGGAGCCTCCCACTGGGCTGCAAGCTGGAGCGCAACTCATCATCTTCCTCCTAGTCTGCCCAACACCCCAGGCCCCTGCCCAGGCCCCACTTCTGGGCAGAGGGGCTCGCAGTGCTGGCCCCTCTGCTGTCCGGTGGGTGAGCTGGCCCAGCTCCCACAGAGCACAGCCCTCCTTGTACGGTGGTTGCCCGCTACACCTCTGCAGGAGCCCAGGTAGGCAGTCACCTCCCACGCCACCTCCTCTCCCTGGCAGAAACCAGCTCAGCAACATGTGCACTTCTTTTGCTCAAGCCACGTGTGTGTGACAAACAGATAGTGACCTGCAGAAATCAGGGACTTGTGGTCCAGAGCCCCACTTCCCCGCTTGGGACTGAGTGAACTGGCCGCCCCGCAGGGCATCACCTGGTTCTACAGGGGAAGCGCTTCTGGCCTGGAAGCTCTGCTGGCTGGGAGCCACTTGGCAGGTCTGCGGCACTTCCTGCTGCTCCCCCACTGGCCAGTGGGCCGCCTGTGCCCGCCTCCCCCTCCCTGCCCATCTGCATGACTGACACCCCCTCAGGCCTCCAGCCTCAGCTCCAGCCTCCCACACAATCCTTCCTTTCTCTACAACCCTTGTTAATCACATGCGCTTTCTCTTCTTTTTCGCATGTCTTGCTTCCCCTACTAACCTGGGAGCTCTCTGAGGATACACTGCCTTCCATGTCTCTGGCAGCTGCCAGGGCTCCTCTGTGGCTGTAAGGAGTCCTCCCAGGACTCCCTCCAGCAAGAGGAGCCTACTCCCCCGACACCTGGCCTGGCCTGCGATTCGTTTTGATCCATAGAAGGTGGCAGAAGTGACCCTCTGCCCGTTCAGGAGCTGGGTCCTAAGAGGCCTCGGAGCTCCTGCGTCCATCCTCGTGGAAGTCAGCTGCCATGCGGAACAGCTCAGGGCAGACCAGCAGAGGAGAGAGCGTGTGGAGGGAGGCGGACCCTGCAGGGAACAGCCAGCACCAAGGCCCTACACGTGGGCCTGGGGCTGTCCTGGGGCCTCCAGCCGTGGAGCAGAGGCACGCCGCTCCCTCTGAGCCCTGCCGGGGCTCCTAACCGCACGGGTAGCCGCTGCTTTCAGCCGCTAAGTTCTGGGGCGTGGGTTGCACAGTCACAGATGACGCCAGTATCTTTGCAAACCCTTGCTGACGGGAGGTTTCTAGGTTCTCTGTTCCTGCTACAGAGCCAAGGGCACGAACCTTGTCCACTTGGCTACAGGCCATCCCTGGTGCCATTTACTCCCCGAACGGCACCCCAGAGCTGGGCTCCACGTGGCCTGGCTACTCACCAGGTTCTCATTGGTCAGCCGGGAGAGCTCCTGCTGGACACCGAGTTCCACCTGGGCCTCCGGGGACAGCAGCAGCGTCTGGCAGAAGCTCTGCTGCTGCCGGTCCAGCTCCTCCCGCATGGCTTCCACCTGGGCCCTGAGCTGCTCCGCCTCCTCCTCATGCTCACGGCTCTGGGCCTGCAGCTGAGCCTCCAGCAACCTGTCCCGGGAGAGGAGCACAGGGGACTGTGGGGCTCTGGTCAGGGGGCCGGCAGCGAGGAGCCAAGCGCACAGCGGGAGCAGCGACTGCACGGACCCAGCGGGACGGACCACGCAGGGAACAAACAAGTGTGCCTCAGGCAAGCAGGCCAGGTGACCTAGGGGGACGGGATCCTGGGGCCCAAGCCAGCACCGCTGCTCGGAGGCCGTGCCCGAACCCCGCCCCGCTTCCCTGGTTCTGCACTCCTGAGCACAGCTGGTTGGTTTGCGATGGATGATCTCTATGTCAACATGTCAACAGCAGAAATACATTCCTTATAGCATCTCCTAAGTAAAGACGACCGACCATAGCTGCCCCAAAGCTCACAAGAATCTCCTTAGGACAAAACTCTGGTGAACGGTCTGCATATTTTCCCCAAAGTAGACTCTCTGCAGCTTTACAAAGGCAAATATCAGCCCCCCTTCCTATTTATCTTCACCACTATTACCCTCACTTGATATGTGTAATTCTCTTCCCCCCAGTCAAATCACAAGCTAAGACCATTTGCAAATGATCTGGGGGGAAGGTTTAAGATCAACTGGTGTCATGACAAGAAGCACAGAGACCTAGAGAAGATCTGGGGAAGGCTGGGGAGAATGCTCCCCAGGGGCTCCAGTTACCCGTGCCCTCATACTAGAAGGCTGGCGCTTATTAAAGGTTCCCACGTGGCCTCCTTTTCGGGAAGTTAAATACTAATACGACTATGGTGCTATCTTCCTGTACTTGATTAAGCAAACTTCCTAATCCAATAAACTTCACATGAAAGAAAGGTAGGAGGTGCTGGATGAAAGGTAGCTAAATGCTTCCTGACGTGGTCCAGGTACAGACACTCCTTTCTTTTCGGGCTGCACATAAATACTGTGACAGAGCTACGCATAGTTAGGAGCCTGGAAGTACCTAGGAGACAACTGCTAGAGCCCCCTTGGGTACCCTGGAGGCTGGGAGGTGAAGAGGTATCTTATTTTTGCAACTCTGCTATCATTGTAGGAGGTGATGATTGCCACAAGAGAGGAGGGAGCGAGAGATGGGGGAAAGTCTACATTGTCAGTTCCCAGATGCAATAAACCACAACTTCCACTGCTCTGTCAGCTCCCAGGGGCTTCTCAACAAAGTAACACAAATGAATGAAGAAATGATGGAGGAATGAATGACTGATTCACCCACCCACCACAGGCAGCACTACTAAAGGAACACAATGATAGTGTGAGGATTGTGGAAGAGTAATTTGGAAATGAAATTAGCATTTTAGAGGACATATGGTATTTGGGTAACATCCAATTTGGTCTGCAGACTAAACGTCATCACCAGCAGGGTGTAAGTTTATTGAGAGGTAGAATAGAAACACCTGAGACCCGGGGAGCCTGCCCCCAGGACCAGCCCCTGATCTGAGTTCACGCTCACTTTCTTATTCTCGATGTAGACTGCAGTTGGGTGACTTAGTCCGGGAGGCTGGGCAAGGTGCAGGCATCCCTGCCCAGGCATCAGGCCAGCCACCCCATCCTGCAGGTAGGAAAACTAAGGTCGAGAGAGGTTTGAGGCCACAGACAGATGTCACCTTGTTCACAGGCAGTAGGGTCAAATTTGAACCCAGAGCCAGGAGACACACTACCCTCCAGAACCAGCTGACCTGTACTTTCTTTTCCCAAGAAGGGATGCTCGTGTTGCTGTAATGAGACCTTCACGACATTATCAGCAGGCAGACAATGAGCATCGTGTTGTGTTACTTTTGTGCACGCCGACCTCTCTTGCAAACCTGTGGCGGAAGGCTAATGGGTTATGGATTCAGACTCCTATCAAATGAAACCAGATTCAAATTCGAGCTCTTAGGCATCACCAGCAAGTTCCCTAAACCCTGCAAGCTTTGGTGTTTGGGGCAGGTTAGACTTGGCACCTGCAGCACAGGGCCTGTCGGCTGCTGTTAGCTCCAGGTGGTCACTGGGACGGGGCTGGCTCCCGGGAACCCTGTGTTTGGAGCACAGTCAGCAGCACAAACCCGGCCGACATTCTCAGCAGATCCTGCGGAGTTAGGATGGTCAGTACGCAGCGTGGGAGCAGCACAGACTCGGGAGTCCCCAGAATTAAATACCCTTCTCAGCCTTGTCCTCAATAGCCATGTGAGCTCGCCTCCCACCACCCATCTGCTCCATCACCCATAGAGAACCAGTGAGTTGGAGCAGGTAGTTTCGGAGTTTCCACCGGGCGATCGGGTGCCATTCACTTTGACCCAAGCAAGCAGCCTCCCCAACCTCTTCACACAGCCTGGACACAATGCCCCAGGGGGCTCCCCCCACCCCGTGAATGGTTTCCCACGAACTGTGCCCCGTGCCCTTGCCTCCCCTCCAGCTGAAAAACAATTAAGCATAGACACGAGCAGGCAGACCAGACAAAGCAGACACAGAAAGAAAGGCATGTATTTGACCTGGCAACTTGCTTTAGGCCTTGGTACGCCAGGCCGAGTTCTCCATCTTCATTCAAATAGCCCCAGTCCTCAGTCTGGCTAGAAATAAAGGACAGAAACACAGGGCATCCAGTGCAGAGGAAAGAGCCAGGCGGGTAGCGAACCCAGAAACAGGCGATTCCAGCAAAGGTTTGGAAACGACAACAGGGAAGGCTCGGGGAGCCCCAACCCCCCTGCTTCCTCTCCTGTCAGCAGTACGTGGGCACCTGCAAACACTGTCCCCCCAAGTCCAGGTCCTGCCACGCACTCTCACATGGGACGCACTGATCACCACAGGCCAGAAAGCTGGGGGCTGCAGAGGCATGGGCTGGGCCGGGCCTTCACGTGCTCTCACACGGTGTCCTCCCCTCCACCAGAGTGATTCTGGGGAAAAGGAGAACCAGGAGAGACGCAAACAGGGCGGGGGGGGGGCTGCAGAGGCGGAACAGGCACCCCCAGCAAGGGCTGCGGGGTGACCCCGCCGTGCAGCCAGCATCGGGGGCATCGAGGATAAAAAGACTACATACATTTTGCCTGCTTTCCAATGAGTATCCCTTTTCTGTCACTTCTTAAGGGCAGAAAAGTATCAACTCATCTCAACTCCAGCCCTTGCTGCAGTCTTGCAAAAAACTAACTAAATAATAGAAACGTTGTCCCCTTGGCCTTGGGACAGGGGGTGCTATTAGTCCTATTCACTCCACTTGGATAGATGGCAGACGCCTTTCACTTGCAAATTCTCTTGCCCTCCCCAGCTGCCCAGAGTTGTCCAGATGCCAGCAGAGCAGGCCTGGAGGTCAGGCGCATGTCACATGCATCTCCACCCGGGTACCTCCCCACCTCGCACAGCAGAGACACTCCAAGGCCGGCGGGACTGGGGGGTGAGTGGCAGGCAGACCCTGCCCCTCTTCTCCCTGCTCCCAGCAGCCTCTGCTCCGGGGGAACCTCCTGCTGGTCAGATCTGGGCTTTCCTGGCAGGAATCGTAGAGCTGCAGCCACACAGCCTGCTGTCAGGCTCGTTGACCCCTTCCTAACTTCTGGGGAAAAACCCACCGTCCTGACGCTGTCAGGCTGTATGTGAGGCCCAGGGAGTGGAGCTACCAGGGCATCTCCCCCAGCTCAGCCTCCTGAAGAAGGGCCCGGCTCCTGCAGTGGCTCTTGCACAGGCTGCTGCTTGGGCGGAGCTGCTCCCGCCAGCACCGGGCCCTACCCTGAAGTCTGACAGAAAGAAGGGGAGTGGGAGACAGTGGAGAGCATACTGCTGGGGGCTCCTCCACGGCTTCTGCTCCCCGGGTCTTCTGCTTACTGTCCTAGTTCTCCCTCCTGCTGGGCAGTGGGGGATCACTGCCAACCTCTCCTGGGAGGGTCCCTCACCCCACAAATGTCCACAGCCCTCCCCCAGGCCTGCCTTTGGCTATAAACTGCTATTCCCTCCTGTGCTTAGCACTTTGCCATCTGGTGTGTTCCATTCCTTCTAGCAAACCCTGATGTGACCCCCGTTAAGAGGAGCTGATAGCTTAGCACCTTTCCATCCTCGGGTGTTAACACTTACATTTAACTAGGGAGGGACTTCGAGCAGCTAGTCCTTTAACCCAGTGGGATGGCTCACTGGGAGGAACTCGACTCAGCTAGTCATTCTTGGGTAGGGCCCAGCAGGTGACTGCACTGTTGCTAAAGGGTTTACGGGGAACCCTGACTCCACTCGTGTGGTTTTTCACACCTGGAGAGACACCAGGATGGAGATGACTTGCCTGACACCTTCCCTCCCACAGGCTGGCCCTCCAGGCCCTGGGCAGGGGCTGCGGGGTCCCTCTTCCAGGGTCGTGGCACTTCTGCAGTTGCTATGACACTCCAGTGCTAACAGTTCAGGTGCACGTGTGCTGCTAGGCTATATGGCGAGGAAGTCAGCATCAGTTCCCGCATCGCCAGCCGCAGAGGGAGACACACAGAGTTCTTAATTCCGTAATGTGCCAGGCATTGTGCACAAAGAGAAGGACACTGTGCAGCCCCACCGTGCTCAGGAAGGCAGGCACAGGAGTCAATTAAAAACCAGTCAAGCGACTCCAGGTCGGTCCTTTCTTCCCAGATGAGAGAGCAGCAAATCCACATAGCCACTCCTCCCTCCCCCTCCACACATACACCTTATGGGGCACAGGCCGGGGAGGGAGCGGCCCCTGCTGGCCTGAGAAGGGAAACTCCCAACAACTGGGCTCACAGGAATTTGATACAGGTAAGCCAACTAGTAAAGCAGCAACTATGGAGAACCTCCTGTGTAGATGCCACCGTGCTGACCCCGGTTCCCAAAGAGGCCGCAGACCCACACAGGAATAAGCGCAGGTCGCGTTTCCAGCTACAGGAAGCAGCAAGATACAGAGCTGAAGAAACTGGCTGGAGGGTCAGCAACTGCAGGGCCACTCCCAGCTCCGAGGCGAGCAAGCTGGTGGCCAAGGCAGATCACCTCTCTACACGCCCTGGCTGCATTTCTTCACGTGCAAAGTGAAAGCGCTGGGCTGACTTACCCGAGAGGTTCCTTGGAGATCTTGCATTTTACAGCCTTACTAACTGTAAAGGCCGTGCACTAGAAAAGGCCTGGGATAGCACTGAATTTGCTCACTGTGGAGACTGAAAATGAGGACCCAGCAAGCACACCCCCCCGCAGCTAGTGGCCCTGCTTCCCTGTGCAGAGAAACAGCCAAGGTTCCTGCCAGCTGGGAGCTGGTCTGTTTGCGGTTCTAAAAATGACCAGTTTGTGCTCGGCAGGTGGGCTCTTTTCTTTAGTTCACACCTGGACTTTCTACCCAGCTGCCCAGGGATCTCTGAGAAATGAGATACGGCAACCCCAACACCCCAAACAAGAAACATCTGAGACGGGCCGGTGGTGGGTTGTTCATGGATACGGGTGGTTACGCCCCTGAAGTGCAGTGAGCACCAATTGTGCTAATGGCTCAGGACTGACGGGATTTGGGGGAGTGCAAGGAGATGATCACTTTCTAGAAGAAAGCTGAGCGTTTCCAGCCAGGAGCAGTTAGAGAGGACCCGTGAGAGGCTGCGCAGGAGCAGCCCCCAGCCCACCGCTTCGTCACTCTGAGCAAGTCGCCCTGCAGCAGCTCCAAGCCCGTCCTCAGACGGCTGCACACATCCCTTCCCGGCTGAACAAGGCCCCCCATGTGCCGGCGGGTCCATCAGGGCGTGAGTCGTCACCCCAGGTGTTCCTGCCCAAGGCCAGGTGGCAGCAGCAAAGCTTGTCTTTGTGCTGAGGGCCCCCTGTTCCCTGGGGCCTGTAAGGTTTCTGGGGACCCAAGCAAAGGGCCAGCAATGCCCCCTCAGTCTGGCATTGGCGCTGTCTAGATTGGTAAGGCTTGGGTGGAAATGCCCAGGGACCACGGGAACGCACTGTTCCTGGAGCCTGACCCGAGCCCTGGCCACACTCCTGCACCTACCTAGCTCTGGAGCGCCCGCTTACAGGTGAGGCCAGCCCTAGAGCAGCAGGGGACCACTGTCCTAGCCCACTCGCCCCCCCGCCCCCCACACACCCACCCACAAGAAAACACGCTCCAACCACCCGCCTCTGTCTGCAGCAGCCTCCCTCTGGGGCAAGGATTGCCCCCCTCTTTACTTCAGTTTTGCCAAATATAAAATGCTAATGATGATGCTGGCTTCTCTGTTCCCAAGATGTGAAACGAGAGAGCTTTCTGGGGGCAGAAGTGTTGTTCTCCATATCCCTGTGGCTATTTGCTGAGTGCGCCCTCAAGACTGGCTTCTCTTTCCAAATTTGAAAACCATGGAAAGGACACATTTGTAAAGATCCAAACAGAACTCTCTAAACTGTGAACATTACCAAGTGAAAAAAGCTTTGAACTTGGGGACCATGGGCTCTTTGGCGGTGACTGGGCTTAGGGGAGCATTTCAAATCCCTCCAGAAGTCTAAGCAAACCTCAGTGTATGTGTGTAAGCTCTTTCCACCTCCCCCCAGATCACCTGTACATAATGCAATTTATCCTTAAACCAGAACACACTGTCCATCAGGGGAAAGCAGTAGGAGAAGAAAAGTAACTCTGTGCCTTCAAAGTGTCTTTGTTGCCTGGGTAGCCCCGTTGGTAGCGGGACGCCCTGGCCAGCCAAGCTCCAGGAATCACAGTGTGTGTGTCTTCCTGCCCGCCAGCCTGCCCACGGCTGCCCTCCCTTACTGCTGGGATGCGCAGACTCTGCCCACGGGTGTCACTTCCAGGTGCAGCAGGCACGGGGAGCTACCTGGTTCTTCCAGCGGCCCCTCCCCTCCAGGGGGCAGTGGCTCCTTTCTGTACTTAACTGATTTTACAGGCTCTTAGTTCCCTATTGTCCCCTGGCCTCGCTGGAGATGAAATTATTTTAAGATATCAGAAAAGCTATTTTTATTTTATCACCATCGCTATTGCTGCAAAGGAAGACAAATCCAGGTTGTTAAGCAGCCCCTGGAAAACCTAGACTTGGGACTGGACCCCTGTCAGCCCTTGGATGAGGAAAACGGGAGCTGATACGGTCAGTGATGGTCTGAAGATCAGAAAGATATGCACACTGGCTTGTCAGGACCACGCCTGCCCCTTCCTTCCTTCCTTCCTTCCTCCCTCCCTCCCTCTTTCTCTCTTTGTCTCTCTCTTTCTCACTCTCTTTCTTCTTTCTCTCCAACTTTAAATATCACATGTGCTTTTTTTCTTTCTTTCTTATTTGTCTCATTTCTTATCTTCACCCAAGATAATTTGAGGAAACAAATCTTGACTCCAGCTTTAGCACTGTGAGATTCGCCTTCACTTTCTGCTCTCCAGCCTTTGCAGAAAAGAATTATGTCTCTGCTGGAATTCGCTGAGTCTTCTCCTGGGGGCCTTCTCATTACACAGGGGGCTGGAGGCAGCCCGGCCTCCTGGACTCTACCTTGACTCAGTCACACGGGCCAGCCGTGGGCCTGAGCAGCTCAGCCCTTCTGGGCCTGTTTCCTCAGCTGCAGGAAGAGGGGCTCGATGAGAAAGAAGACCTGGACCTCAGAACACTGAAGATTCTGACATTCCTGCAAATAACTACCCACCATGCCCAGTGCCACCTACTGATACTTCCTGGAAGCGCACTAGCTGTCAAGCAATTTTAAACGCTCAGTGATGGACTGTTCAACATTCGGGGAGCTGAGGTTCAGAGCGAAAGGAGCCAGGTAGAAGGCCAGCTCCATTCTTACAAAGGCCCACAGAGGCACAAGGAGGCAAACAAAATAGGAATGAAAACAATAACACTAACTTCTTTCGGTGCTTATGCACAGGCACTGTTCTAAGGAATTTGTGCAGACGAACTCACCCAGTCTTCTCAGTCACCATATGGGGTACGCTGCAACGACTGGCCCCATTCACGGGGAGACTGAGGAACTGAGTGGTTCGAAGTTCCTGAACAGCTGGTGAGCAACGAACTCCGAGGGCATGCTCTCAAGGGCTCTGCCGCATGACCTTGGGGTCTCTGCTCTGTGCTACCCCCTGGGTCCCTGCTGCCTCCCTCAGACCATCATTCTTTTGCCTTAACCCTTG
The DNA here is from genome assembly GCA_004027555.1 of Craseonycteris thonglongyai. Lineage (NCBI taxonomy): Eukaryota > Metazoa > Chordata > Mammalia > Chiroptera > Craseonycteridae > Craseonycteris > Craseonycteris thonglongyai. The sequence goes on from PVKE010002175.1 coordinate 12,270, forward strand.
AGGAGGGACCAGAGGTGGTCGGTTAAATCCAGGGCAATCTCGTTCAAGGGTCCAATTCTCCCACCCAAGGTCTGCGGTGCCTAGTGCAGGCTCCCTCTCAAACAGCAGGCAGTGATGCCCCTGCTGCGTTGGGGGAAGATGGCATTGCAGCACACAGCTGGAGCAGACCCCTCCTCCTGTCTGGTTGGGCCACTTGGTGCCAACTTCTCCCTCCGTGAGAAAAGCCACTCCCAGCTAGAGCTTTTCCATATCCTCGCCTCCCGCCAGACCCCCCAGGTGAGCGCCCTTTCTGAATGTGCTTCAGAGGCTCTGGGTTCCGCATGTGCACGGGTGTCCATGGGCATGGACACCTGTGGGTTCCCGAGGGCATGAGACTCGCTGCTGCTCGTTTGTCTCTTGCCACCCTTAAGCCCCGGATGCTGAGTGCACTGTCAGTGGTGGGGGAGTGGCCTTCACAGGCTGGGGGTGGGGGGTGGGCAGGGCCCCTTTGCCAGTGCCCCCTCCAGGCACAGTTCCCGGGAGGCGGGACTTACCTGTTTGTCTGGCAGACCCCGTGATAGGCCTCAATGGCATCTTCCTGGTCCACATGCTTTTCACTGTTAGGCCAACTTGTTCTGGCGTTAATGTTTGGCTCCTGGAAGGTCCCAGATTAAAAAAGTAAGTAACTCTGATTACGCAAACAATTGCCACGAAATGACTGCATATATAGACAGAGGTATAAAAAAAAACAACCCATCCTTTGGGAAACATAAAAGGCCCAGAATGAGCTCAGAGAATAGCAGTTAAACCCAGGCAGGAATGTGACCTTGTAAAGGTCATGGTGGAAGAGTTACAGGATGGCAAGGCCTGGCTGTCAAAGGCACTGTGTGGAGTGGTGGGGGTACGATGGCGGCCCCCCGAGGAGAAAGCACCTCAAATGCAGAGAATGTGACTCACATCTGTCCCAGTTTTGAGTCCTCCACTTCCATTCTGCCCATGGTTACTCCCATCCCCCCATGCTGCTCCAGGGGCCATGCCCAGAAGTGAGCAAGCCTCTAGGGGCCCTGAGTGACCCCTGTGGCCTGTGTCCCCTCCCTGCCACTCCACCACCTGTCCCAGAAGGTGAAAGAAAAGTGGCAAGTTGGGCGTGTACCCTGGGACAACTTCCTGCATCTCCGAAACAAAGCCACTAGCAAGGGGCACGGCCTGAGGCGAAAAACCAGGCCAAGGGGGCCGCTCAAGCTGCAGCCCCCGTCTCTGAACCCTGTGCCTTGTTCCTTTTGAACATGTTCCTATGGAGCAATTTCAAAAGATTCTAGAAACGTCCAACAAAGTCCCCAATGAAAGGTTGTGCTGAGAGGGCAGCAAGCACCTTGTGAGGCCTTTAGAGGAGACCCTCGCGCAAAAGACTCTGCTCTTTCAGGTCTCAGACCCTCGTGGATAAAGATGTGCACGAGAAACATCAACTCTGTTACCTTGCCTCACCCCCCACCCCCCACATGAGCCCGGCGGCCGCCGTCTTGTTACCGTGCCCTTGCCCGCCAGCCGGCGCTGGTCGGCGCTGACGATCTGGGTCCGCAGGATGAGCACCTCCTCCTTGCGCACCTCCAGCTCCTCGTTGGCCAGTTTGAGCTGGTTCAGCAGGAGGCTGTAGCTGTCCGGGGCGCTGTGCGTGGAGTTGTTCTGGGTGGCTTGGTCGGCCACGGCTTTCCTCAGCTCGTTCAGGTCGTTCTTCAGCTTCTTGTTCTCCGACTCCAGCTCTTGCCTCTGGAAGACAGCCCGAGTGACACCGTCCGTTACTCCCTGGGCCCAGGGCACCCTCCCCACACGAGCCGCTGGCTCCTCCACCGTCCTCAGCCAACCTGCCCTGTCCTCCCTGGAAGCTAAGAGCAACCTTCCCATTTCAACGATGCCATCAGCCGGCCACCCAGGCCCGGGCCTGCATGTGCACCCACCAGCCCGCGTTATTGGTGTGAAGCGTGCACACGATGCCGCTAGGGTAGCGTTCCCGACAGGGACTCGCCACTGCTCGCATTTCTAAGCGTATCTGGACAGTGAAGCTCCTTCTTGTAGAAATGCCAGGTTACACAACATGCTTTTAACGCAGGACTTCCTAGCATCTTAATGCTGGAATGTGAAAAGCAGGTGATTTTCCAAGAGAGGATATGAAATGCAGGATCTCCTAAACTTACTTATCTAGGGAGCACCCCCTCCCTCCTTTTTTATCCCAAGCAGCATCACATGGACTCACATTGTGGGGAGTATACCTGGAATACTCTTGTTGTTTTAAGGTCATACAGAAAGCCACCAACTGTCAATGCCAGTGGAGGAAAAACGACCTGTATTTCCAGTCAAAAGTACCATCAAAACTCAATTTGGGAATGTATTTGAATTTTTCCGGATAAAATAACTTCACATTTGAGATGAATTCAGAACACTTCAAGCCTGATATTCATGCACAGATAGCTAGTAGTGAGTGGTAGGGCCCGGGGATATATGAGAGTCAAGATTTCTCAAAGAAAACTCAAAAATATGGATCGGTGGGCACTGGCTGTACATTTATTACAGAGCTTTAGGGGCCCAGAACTGGGAGACCATTTGGCATAATCTCTTTATTTTCTGAATGAGGAACCTGAGCGTGGAGCCCAGAAGGCTCACAGTGAGTTCTGTGGAGGCTGGGTCAGGACTAGAGCCCCGGACCCCAGCTTCCAGTCCCCCGCACCCCCCAACTGCTTCAGGCCTCCCTGATGATGCGCTGCCAGGTGTGACCGCCCACCTGAACTCACCCCCACGGGCAGCTTGCCACATACAGCCCTTGAGCCCGGGACCCAAACGGTGCACTTCTGCTCCACAGCTGGGGTTACTTTACGTGCTCTAGGACTGGGGGGAATGTCTCAACTTCTGATAGGGGCAATCCAGAGTTTAAGCAAACACCGCTACTTGTCAAGGGGTCCTCTCAGGGTAGCCTCATCCCACGCCTGTCTTGTAGGCAGGTTTTCCAAATCCAACTGGGTCGGGACCAGGTGAGAGAAGACAGCCATGCAGCCAGGTGCAGACTTGTCTGCTCAGATCTTTGTCTCACCTGCTCAGACAGAGCCACATCCCACCTGCCGTGCGCCCTTCAAAAGCACTCAGCCAGACACACATGGGAGGGGCCCGCTAACTGCAGGCTGAGTGGGTTTTGCCAGAAAGCTGTTTCCATGATTTCCCAGAGCCCTGGGGCCATTAATTGAGAAGCACCCCCGCCAGACTCCCCAACATTGGTCTTCCCTTCAACCCATAGGTCCCTAGGCCAGTGTCTGCGACAAGGCCCATAGGTTCCATCAGAGACAACGGAGGGAAAACCAGGTCCCCCGGCTCAGAATCCTGGTCTACCAACAGAAGCAGAGCGGGGCTATTGGAGCTGTGACACCTTTACAGGTGTGGACAGAGCCCTCTCAGAGTCAGGCTCTGGGCTGGGTGGTGACAATGCGGCCCCGCTCAGAGGGGGCATCCCCTTCACTGGGCAGCTGGATGGAGAAGGAGGTGCTGAGCTGACTTTACCATGGGGCAGTACTTCATGGACAGCCTAGAACAGCAGCTCTCAGAGTTGGGGGCCCGTGAAGGAATCCCAGCAAGGGCTGGGCCCTGCCCCGGAGCTTCTGACTTAGCCGCTCAGGGCTGAGGCCCGAGCATGTGCACTTCTGGCACGTTCCCAGTGAGGCTGGCCTCAGGACCACCCTTGGAGAGCCACTGGGCTAGACCGCCTTATCAGTCATACAACCACGGCTGGGACTGAGGCCTCTGTACCCAGTCCTCAAGCTGCTTCTCGTCCCCTGGGGCTCAGTCTTCCTCAGGAAAGGCAGCTGAAGAAGGGAGGGAGGTCCCACACTACAAGCGTTTACCTCAGCCAGAGACGCCTGCCCCTTGGAGGGTTTCAGACCTTTCAAATCCCACATGAGGAAAACAAGTCCAATCCATCACTCCAGAAGGAACACGCTACAAAGCACCCTGTTCTGATACCACCAGTGTGGCCCTAGCTTCTCGGGAAGGCTTGGATGTAATTCAGGGCTAGTCTCCTGGGCTGTGCAGCTATCCCCAGAGTCACGTGTGGTCCTGTCTTGGGGACCAGATTGACAGACCCTGGCAGCCTGGATAAATCCCCAGTTGCATTCTCTGAGAGAGCAGGGGAGTGGGGCTGCTCCAATGCCCCCTTTCTGGTCCATGCCCTGGACCACCTTCTACCTCACCACCTCCCACTGGGCCTCACTGGACGCACTGGGAGATCCCTGCCTTACATCATTCCTGGTAGTAGACACATATTTTCCTTCACCTCAGAGATAAAGAAACTAAAGTATGGGAAGGGGACAGTGTGTGCTTATGGCTGTACTTACAAGCAGACCCAAACTGAGGACTAGGCCTGATGCCCAGCTTTGTCATCTGTCCTCCACAGGCTGAGTTCAAGAGTCTTACCTTCAGACTATTGTAGGCGAGATCTGCATCCTGGTCCGAATCTACGTTGTTCTTGGGTTGTTCCATCTGCATGGATAAAGAGGCAGAAAGGTGAGCATAGACTGCAAAGTGGATATTCCACAAAAGTATTTCCAAGCATGGTCAAAGTGTGCTGCTTTTGCTCCTGCACAAGTGCACTTCCTTCCCCTCTTCACAATGAAGGTCATGACTTCAGGCCACCATGCAGCTAGCTCTCCATGAACATCTCCCTCCTGCCACCCTCAGCCTCTCTAACTTTATTCATGTGATCCTCACTTATAGGTTGAATCTGTATAACACTGTTAGGGGTTTATGAAGTCCTAACCCCTGGCACCTGTGAATGTAACCTAATTTGGAAAGAGGGTCTTTGCAGATATAATCAAGTTAAGACGAGGTCATGAGCATGCACCCTAACCCACTATGTCCTTATGAGCAGACAGACACACGGAAAAGATGGCCATGAGAAGATGGAGGCGGAGACTGGTGCTATGCAGCCAGGGGATTCCAAGGACTGCCAGAAACACCCAAAGCCCAGAGAGAGGCAGGAAACAGATTCTTCCCAAATGCCTCTGAGACAGCACAGCCCCACTGACACCTTAACCTCTGGCCTCCAGAACTCTGAGAGAATACATGTCTGTTGTTTGAAGCAGCCCTTGGAAACTAGCACTGTAAAATTCATACTCATTAAGGATGTCAATTAACATATAATAATGTATTTATCAATGAGGCTAGTGAGCTACTCTTAGGTTTTTTGGGATGTGTGTACACACGTGTATTCTGTTTTCCCAAATAAATCCCTCAGCACCTTGTTAAGCCCGCTTCCTCCATGTCCCCCGACAACACTGTATGACAGTTGGCCCCCCGCTGGTGCTCAGTGAGTTCTATCTGGCATCAGAACCCCAAGCTAGTGGACATGGGTGGCAACAGCTAGCTGGTCAGGACTCCGCTGAGCCGGGGATTCCTCTAAGTCTTTGGCAGCTTTTCACCTTGAATTGTCCAATGAGAGGGGACAAGACCACCTTCATACATGGTTGACTGTCTGGGGCCATTTTTAGTCATGGGGGATAGGCCCTGAGTAAGGTGGGTTTGGGGAGCTAGTGCTTAGATTATCCACAGTGCCAGCAATTTAAGGCAAGGCCACCATCGGCTGGGTGGATCCAGTGTGCCCCAGGAGGAGAGACGGGCTGGGGCTGAGCGCCTCTCAGCTCTTCCACATCTAAGAGGGCTACACCGACGGCATGTGTTACAGCCCTGCAAACTGCAGAAACAGTGCTCCAACACACCTGCCACTGTGCCACCTACCACTGTCATCAGTGGTAGAGACCTGATGCTCAGGGTCAATCGTGCACCTGCTGCTGCAGGGAGGCCTGGGCTTGCAGCGTACGTGGTGTGGACTGGACCACTGTGGAAACATAAGGCTCTTGGATGACAAAGACCACTCACTCAAATTTGGGTTGCTGTGAGCGTGAACGGTGTGGGCCGTCATGTTTCTAAGTGGGCAGCCCATTATGTCCCTGGCCCCATCCTGCCTTTCTCACTGAACTCTGTTGGAACCAAGGTCCTTCTCCTGAGAGCTGTCTTCAGTACGCGTTACAGGGCTACGGGCCAAGCTGAGGGTTTTAACTCTTGCTCAGTGTTTATTTTTTAAGCAAAGAGATACCCATTTTTTATTTGGTGTGAAGACAAACAAAAGACCTAAAGCCAGGATTTCAAAATTATTTGGCATTTCTGTGGTGGGGCACCTGAAGAATGAACCTTCAGGGGAGGCTGGCTAGGCCAGGAACTTTTACATCAGGTGCTTTGCGTGGACTTGATTTACCTTCACCTGTCAGGGTCGCTTCCCTTCTAATTGATTAGGTCATTTACAAACCCAATCCTTTCACTTTCCACTGTGGATCCAATCTACCTGAGAGATTAAAATCCATCGGCAAGATTCACCTCACCACTTGGGAAGAGTACCCAGGAATTGACCAGCTATAGACCAGCGTCTGTGACACATTCACTTGGAAAGGGGAGTTGGGAGTTATCAAGGGAGACAGTGTAGAGGTGGGAGCAGGGAAGGAACCGAGGTGCGGGGAGGGGAGTCACACCCCACAATTGGTTAATTTAGGCCTGAGAACAGACCAAGGGCCTTTGGCAAACCCGCTATGAGGTCAGCTGATGATGTGACTCCTGTCAGAATTGGCCTTGCGTCCCTTTAGAAGTGGCCCTTGTACCTCCCAAAAAGTAACAGACGGCTCTTACCTTCTTATCCTTGCTAAATGCACTGGGCTGTCTCACTTCTATAGCACCAATGTGTGGGTGCACAAACTTGCACTTACTTGAGCCCGACCAACGTTATTTTTTATTTTTCAACTGTGTTATCTCTGGTTCTTCTGACTTAGATTGTGCGGGGGATTTTGCTTATGTTTTTTTATATCCCCTCTCATGTACTAAACGCTTTGAACACAAGCCCGGCACTAGCCCAGTGCTGAGTGCAGCACAGGTGCCCCACGGGCCCTTGAGGTGAGTGAGTGTCATGTCCGGACACACTCAGGTTTCAGACAGTAGCCTTTCAATACCCAAGATGCTGATGATAATCTGAACTGAGGCGAGGGTACGTCAAGGGAAAGCAGGGTGGGTGGCTGCAAACTCGATCTGCCCTTGACCGTAAACTCAAGCTCCTGCCAGAATCCCAGCTATGAAAGGGCAATAGACTTTCTCAGCTCTAACTTGACTTCTGCTTGTGTTTATACATTCAGCGCACGCCCTGGTCCTCTTTGCAACCACTGGGGTGATCTGGGACACTAGCAGACAAGGCGTGCTGGGAGGCAGCTCTTCTCTGTCACCCAGCACCGGCATCACCCACGGGGTCTCTCCCTGCCATGTGGGCCCTGGGAGGAGGGCGCGGGATCCTGCTCTCCTGGAGCAGCAGCGCGATGGCGCGGCTCTACGGGCACGCAGCCCCCTTCCCGCACCTGGACTTTCTTGCTGTCCTGCTGTTCTCTCTTCTCCAGCTGCACCTGCAGCTTCTTCCTCTCCTGCTCAAGCTCCCGCACTCGCTTCTGCAGCTTCAGGAAGACGGTCAAGTCCATGGCCGCCTTCTCCAGGCCGCTTTCCTTCACAGGAAGACAGGGCGCAAGGAAGAGGTTTTAATAGCACCGGGGCCTCAGAGGACACACAGCCCCTGGCTGCCTCGTGCTATGCAGCCATCGTCTTTGCTCAGCTCCCACACATCAATCCCCATCTCAGATACAAAAGCTGACCAACCGTCACCCCCATTTTAAAGCTGGGGCCCTGGGCTCATCTTCTGTCTAGATAACAGCTGAGTCTCAGCCACTTACATTCCTCCTGTGTGAGCCTCTTAAGATGACCAATCACACAGACCCAGAACGCAAGGACGGGGACACAACCATCGCATTTGGAAGTGAAAAGAGCTCACACGAGGAAAACAGTCTCACACTAGATAAACTGTGGAGCTCAGGAGATAAGGCCTCCTGGTGGGAGAATCAGTGTGCTTACCAGTCTCTGTGAAGAGCCTGTGAGACACCGCGTGACTGCACCTTGACACAGAACCAATACTTGCCCTGCCAAGGACCCCGTATATCCAGCAGGTCTCACAGCATCACTTTCCCAGATTCCCCCCCTCCCCGTAGAGTCAGGCCTGGGCTTGCCCTCCAGAGTGCCGTCATGTGAGGGTGTGTCCACGTGAGCATATCCACGTGGACTTTTTAAGTACATGACGGACGTATGCGACAATGTACTTTGGTGCAGCCAGCATTTCGGGAGTGCTCTGCGTGCAGCCAGTGCTGGGCTAGCTGCTCCGGCCAGTGTCAGGAACCGGCCTCGGCTTCCATGAAGGACATGAATCGCTGATGGAAGCGCGGCGTCCGCATGCACATGGCCGCATACACAGACACCTGGGAGATGCAGCTGGGGCTCAGGCGTTCTGAGGCCTCCAGGCGTAAGAGACCACAGTGGCAAAACCAAAGGCCTCAGGCTAGCATTTATTAAGTGCTCACCAAGTGCAAACAGCAAGCAGCAAGCCGCACAGAACTGTACTACAGACGACCTCTCACCCCGGGGCCCTCCTGGGCTATCCCTCTATCTTCTCCTCCACCACTTGCTCTCTCTCTCTCATCCTTTATTTTTCATCATAGCGCTGAACTGTCCCTGCAATGATAGTATAAACTTCTTCCATCCACTGACAGTTGTCTAACTCCCCATCAGACACGTTCCAGAGGACGGGCCTTTTCTGGCTGGTCACTGCTATTTCTCTGGTCCCACCCAGCAGTGCCTGGTGCAAGGACACTCTCAAAACATTTGTTTCCATGACTGTCTCTCCTTCCCATCTGTCTTCATGTGCTTCATAAGGTTTTATATGCCTGTAATTGTCCTCTTTTCAAATGCCAGTGGAAAACCTGTGTCTCTAGGTACCTCTGACAACATTACACACAGGCTCTTGTGGCATGTGGCACCTGTATGTAGTGACTCTAAGAGGTGACTAGGGACAAAGACACAGTAAATATCTCTGTTGTCCTCTGAGTTCTATCCTTCTAAGTCAGGGAGAAAAACGTCCTTGCAAATTTATTGATACTCTGGTATGCACTGGAATACTAAATGGGGATGACAAAGTGTATCTATGGTAATGACTTGGCTGCTCCTTTCTAAGCCAGCCTGTTTCACTCCTCTGCAGTTGGGTCTCAGTTTTGCAAGAGGAATCAGGGATCTGCCTGCCTCCTGCCTTCCTTCCCGGGCAGTGGGTAGGGTGGACAATACTGTATTGTTTTGCACAACAAATGTTAATTCCAGAGTACTGTGCAGAGGTTCACTGCAGTCCATGTGTTCCTGCTGTTGGGAACGAGAGCCCGGGTACTCTGGTTGCCAAGAGAACAGTGACTCTGTGTGGAGTCCCACACAGGTCAGAACAAGAGCCTGCCTTACTCACCTCCACCTGTTGGAGGGTGTCCTCTGTGTCCCCGACCTCAGACGTGGAGATGGAGGGGTAATTGGAGTCAGACTCTAAGCTGCTTTGGTTTGATGGGTTCCGCCTGTGGCCTGGGGTTTGCTGTTTCAGGAGAAAAATGTGAAGACTCATGATGAACTCATGTTCATTAGAAGTATTATTATAGTTTTCAAAGATGAGTGGGCCCTAGGGTTGAACTTCTCATTTGCAAGGACTGGGTTCCCTTGTCTCCACATGGAATACAAATCCCTAAGAGTGAGGCCAATTTTTCTGACGAATCCCAGGGAAATAACTTGCCTCACCTCCCAGTCCTGCCCTGAAAGTGCAGATGGTCCTGCCATCTGCCTCCCGTCTGAAAAGCCGAGAACCCGCCCTACGGGCCCCCACTTCCCCAATTTGTTTACAAAAACAGGAAGCATATCAGTAGAGGTTACCACTCACACTGGTCATTTAGAAATACCTGCCCCCCCCCCCCCCCCCCCCGCATCTGATTTGGCTTTTTAACAATGAAAACTGATCTTGGAAGGAAAAATTTTAGATTTCTATTCATGCTCCTACTCTGCTTCTCCTCCTGGTTTCTATGCAATTAACTTACTCAATCTTGATGAACTATGGCGAGGGCTGTCCGGAAAGTATCCAGCCATGTAACTGTTCTCACTATACTGACAATGGCTGGATTCTTTTCCGGACAGCCCTCGGACATTTCCGGAGGAAATGGTTATATGGGTTACTAAGCGTGACAAATCCTGAACTCTGACAATGTTCTACGTACACAGAGCCAATCAGACCCCGTGGGCGGCTCTGTAGCTCGCACTGAAGGAGCCGAGACCAGAACTCCCCACACCATCCTTGTTACAACACAGGGATGCTCCCAAAGCAGGAAGCAAGAAGCAGACCACATCCACGTGGGTGGAATTTTCCTTAACTCCTGAGATCTTTCTGAGACCCCACTGTTGGAAAGGCGCTGTCCTTGGGCATGGCCTCGGGCCTGGCTGTTCCCTATGTGACACCCCTGCAGGAAAGGCTGGAACCGACACTGGAAGGTGACACCTGTCACACAGCACAGAGGTAGGGGGCTGGGGCTGTGTGAAGCAGGGGGTGGCCGGCGCCAAGGGGCAGCCGAGCCCAGCCCTCCTTGCCTTTATGATGGTCATCTCGTCCCGAAGGTTGTCGTATCTCTGCTCCAACCGGGAATACTCCTTCACGAGGTTCTGGTACCGGGATCGCTCCTCCTCCAGCTCTTTCTTCATCAGGAGATTTTCCTTGACGGAGTCCTGGGCAAATTCATCTGGAAAGCAGGCACACAAGGCTTCCTGCTTCTTTCTGAATGGACTCCCCTCCCACGCATGGACTTGTGCCTTCTGAGTAAGCTCTTGTGAAAAGGCTGCCCCCGCCACAGCTCTAACACAGACGCTGGGGGCGTTCATTCAGCTCCCTCACCTACCACACAGCAAAGGGGAACTTAGACAGAGAGGACCCTGCTGGAGGGAAATGGGGAAGAGACGCGGGCAGCACACGTGAGGGTGCCCACAGTGACTGTCCCAGCCTCCCTCCTATGACAGCTGCCACAGCAACTGCGGGCAGCATTCCTGGGAGAACTCAGGCTTCATTCCAGAGTTTCTTCCCTATTTCTGATCTTTCCGGTTCCCGGAGTGCAGAGAAATTAAAGGAGATCTGAGGACATAAGTCCAACGGTTAGGAAGGAGCAAAGGCAAAAAGATAACAGAGATGGCATTTCCCCCTCAGCAAAGCTTACTAGTTGTATTAGAGGAAAGGGATAATTTTAAAGATGGATTTTAATTGTTTCTGACAGAGAGACAGAGAGAAGGGGGAGCGCCCAGAGCAGTCTCCATAGTTGTAGATCATCAGTTTTCTACATAGTTTCACTCCACAGGTGGGCACGGGGTGTGGGTGGGGGCTGCACAGGGCAGGAACCGGGCTGCGGGCCTCCCACATGGGAAGCATGCCGGGGGCGGAAGTGGAACCAGGGGCCTCCTATAGGAGGCTCGCCCCACTGAGAACTGAACTGGGAGCACACCCCAGTTCAGTACATGGGTCCATGCAGGCTGGGATTTGATCCTTAGACCCTGGGGCTCCAAGATGAGCACTCAACCCGCTGAGCCATCCTGGCATCCCCAGAAAGGAACAATTTTAAAAGGGAAATTAAAAACAGGTTAAGTTTTCAATAAGATTTCATGCTGGATGGGATCGTGCACTCAGTTGGTTCGATTCCCTAGTGTCCAGGAGAGGAACCTGAGGATGGGGAAAGGGGAGTAAGATGCTGAAGGCCACACTGAGTCAGGGGAGCACTGGGGTCTGAGGACCCCCACTGTGCCTCTCTCGTCAAGCAGCACAGACAGGTCAGTGGGTGCTTGAGACAGGTGACCTGGATGTGACCCATGACTCTCTCTTTAGAAAACTATTAACAATGACCCACTGGGCAGAAGGAATCATGACAGGTGATGTGGGCAAAGCCCCGTATCACTGCTTCTGCACATCTTCCTTGCTCCTTGCGTGTCACTCCCCTGCTTCTGCAGAGTCTGCTCACTCCCTGTACCTGTGGCCTTGGCCTCTCCCAGCGCCTGCACTCTCCTGGTGCCTGCATCTGCCAAACCTAGATATATGACTGTGGGAAAAAAAGAACTTATCATAGAAAGTAACCAAGTCTCCCTACATAAGCCTGACACTCCCTGCAGTCGGGGCTCAGACTTCGGAAAAACACTCCTCTGAGCCTGCCGGCGTAAATAAAGCTTTGTGACTCCTATCTCCTGAGGGCCACTTGGTGTTCCTTTGTTGGGTGAACTGTAACACGGGAACTATGGATGCCAAAGACAAATTTAAAAGCAGCAATAAAGACAGCTCCTAAGTACTCACTACGTGTCAAGCACCATCAAGCGATTCAAGTGCTATAGCTACTCCTCGCATGAGCCCTCTGAGGGTTGTACCTTGATGCCCATTTTGCAGATGAAGAAACTAAGGACCAGTTATTAAGTGTCATGCTCAAGGCCACACAGTAGCATATGGTAGAGTCACTCTGAGTGCGGGTCTCCCTGACTCGAAATCCCATGCCTCATACTGTCTGTTGTCTGTGTGTCACCACATTAAACCAAATATCACAGCAGGATCATAAAGATGACCCTTCTTTTTCATTCCTCCTCTATTAGAGCCCTTCCCCCTACTATAGCATCTTGACTAAATGCATGCTAGTCTTTGGGGAAAATCACTGTGGAAAAGAAATTAAAATGCAGAATGAAAAATCGAGCCTTGTGGTACTTACCTTTCGAATGGCACAGGATTTGGTGGTTCAGTTGTTCTTTCTCATCTTTCAACAGAGCATTTTCTTGCTCCAGGTATGCAACTCGCTGAAAGAGAGACCAGGGCAAATGTTCCCCCATGAAGCCGGGCAAAGGAAAGGCTCCTCTTGTGGGGTTTGAATTTCAGCTGGTTATGTTGAAGTGCTCTTTTTATTTAGGAAAATGGAATCAGCCAAAGCTGCTTTCATTTCAAGGGGAAAATCATACACTGACAGACAGCTTCCATTAAAGCAAGACAGACGAGCTCACCACTGTGTATGGCCTTCCAATGTCCACAAAACCCTCACGAAAAGTCTGCACCAAGCTCCCAAGCCTTGTTTGGGAACTTACACCAATAGCAGGCTTTCTTGCACGTGGTTGCTCAGCTTGGTAAACTTTGAGCTCTGAAATCTGAGTCTCAGGAAAGCCCACAGCTGACAACGAGGAATTATCTCTCGTCTCCATCCCACGTGCCCTGGACTGAATTACTGGACCAGCACAGTCCAGACACTGGGGAAGGAAAGGAGACATGCTACTGACATTCAACTCTCCGATCTAGTGTCCAGCTTCTGACGATACTACCAGAGGCAACATGAAGCAGTCATGGTCAAATCACTGACGAGAACACGCAGACTCATTTGGCAGGAGGCCATCAAGGGAGTTCCCTCCATTAACATCACCACCGCCACCTTCATGACACAGGCGAGGAAATAACTGTACACTATGGAAACGGAGCAGGGAGAGGATGGGGAACATGTGCCCAGAGCCCCTCAAATCAGGCATCCTGACTTGAGCCCCACTTTCCGAGAGGCGGCCTGAACTGTCACACGTCACCACAGAGAGAACTCTTGAGGTCACATGGCACAGGGGGTCTGAGGTGAAGACCACGATCTGGCTCTATGCTCAGTTCCCCCTGTGAAGCTGACAGGCACCTCGCTGGGCTGTTGTCAGCTGTAATGAGGTGCCGGGCATGGAGTACCGGCAGCAGGTCCTGCACAGAGCAGCCGATGGTTCTACATTACCTTCACTCGGCGCCGGGAGACATATACGTGCACGACACTGTCGGAGGCTTTGCCGAAAGCTCCAAGTGCTGTGTTAGCATTACCCAACTCCTTCCGATTTCAAGGAGTTTTCAACCTCTAGAACATGGCTCAAAACGATCTTGCAGGGAACTGTCCCTTCTCTGCCACAGGACACCACGGCTCCTTTGCACGCGCTCTACTCTGGCAGGTGTGGTTCCTCTCCTGCGGGTGTTACTGCTGAGAGCTACCAGCACGAGGAGCTGACACTGCTCTACCTTAGAAAGCACTGCTCTCCTGCCAAGGAGACTGTAAGCCCTTCACGGCCAGGGACTCTCTTGTGCAGAGTCAGGCCAGGGGCCACGCTCTGCCTGCCCACAGATCACAGGCCATAAGGTGGGCAGAAAGCCCACATGCGTGTGACTAATTATACCAGATTGTCCTTCTTCCTCAACAACGCACTGTCTAGTACAATGACCGCAGCTGCTGTTCTGTGTCTAGAGGGGCTAGAACTTGATGTGGTGGCAGCAGGGAGAGGCAGAAGGAAAAGCACGGACCAAGAATGAGGCCGTTTGATCATCAGAGGCTGTCACTCCCTGAGCCTGCTTCTGGCCCCTGGGATGATACAGGGCAAGGCGGTCATTCACCCATCGGACGCTTCCAGACATGGTTCCCTGTGCCAGGAGCCATGCCAGGAGCTGGGGATGCAAAATGAACAAGCTCACGGCAGCCACGCTCAGAGAGCATCCAGCTCAACAGGGGTGAGGGCGAGTGTATAACAGGGAGGAAGCCGACAAGGGCTGGAGCAGATCTCTATGAAGCAGGGTTTCTCCACTGTTGACCTTTTGGGCTGGATACGTGTCATGGGGACGGGCTGTCCTGTTCATTGTTAGAGGTTCAGCAACATCCCTCCCCGCTACTCTCGAGATACCAGGAACGCTGTCCCAGAGCCCTCCCCATGGGCCAGGGGACCACACCGCCCCATCATCTGAACTTGGCCCACTGCCCCACCCATGATCTCGCATGTAGATCCTGTTACGGAGCCTGTTCTTTCCTCAGACAAGAATAAGGCTCCTTCAGAGGGTTGTTATTTTTAATGACTCTGTTTATAGTTTACTAAAACATCTAGAATACACGAGCTTGTTTAATCCAATAATTCAGTTCAGGGAGCATATACAATATGGGAAAAACATTAAGTGCATCTGATTTGCTATCATTGGAGGCAGTTCGCCACGCACACAATGGCTTCATGGGTGGCCCTCAAGTTAGCTTGGCAAATAATCAAAATGGCTTGTATTTGTCTTTTCTAGACGTACAAGGCAAACGGAAACCTACCATCAGGGGAAACCACGTGCTGTGCACGTCTACAGAACAGAGCCTAGAGTGGGGCCTGAAGCGGACCTAAAGGTCAGAAGCGCAGACTACAGGCACCCTGGCCAGGAACCTGTGAGTCAGCAGACCATGGGGGCAGGGTGATTTCACAGCAGTCTGTGAAGTTCTGTGTTACCACTGACTAGGACTTTGCTCTTGATAACCACCCTTCAAATATGCAGATGGCTCACAGAGCAGCAGGTGGTCACCCAACAAGGGTTCCAAGATGCCTCGCCATCTTGTCACTTTTGAGCATCCAGAAGATAGTCATGTCCTTGTGAAATGGATCACAACCTCTGGCCAGTACAGAGCAAATGCCAACTACCGCTAGGTTGGACCGAAACCTCCACTCCTGCGAATGACATCTGCAATCATGAAACTGCACTGCAAGCACCTGTGAGCTAAAAGCTCGGCTGGGACTACCGGTCAGGCGAGCCAAGGTCAACAGCAAGTTCCCACTGGGGTCTTCTGTTGTGCTTGAGCCTCGTTGCCTCCTGCCATCTCCCTTTGATTCACCCAGGCAGGCCTCCAAGGAACTCGGCTTTGTTATTCCAAGCCATACATCAAAGTGGCACCTGGGCGGCTTCATTTTTCTTCCTCGCCTGAACAATTCTGGAGGTGGGCCCAGTTTCTGCTCTTTCGTGAACAGCAGGAGGAACGGGTCCCACACTCAGCTCCATATCCCAGGAGGGCAGGGAATATGTGTCCCTGTTGTGTCCCATGTCCTCAGTCCTCAATGCTGTGCACCTCCTACCCAGTGGAGAATTACAGGCCTGGCCCTTGGCAGGACAACACTTCTAACTCTGCAAAGTCCTGTGAAGGGATGCCTGCCTGTTCTCTGAGAGTAAGGGAAATAAGCACGAATACTCTAGATCAAGCTTGTTCAACACACGGCCTGTGGGCTGCATGCAGCCTAGGAACGCTTTGAATGTGGCCCAACAGAAATTCATAAACTTTCTTAAAACATGAGATATTTTTGCCATTTTTTGTTGTTGTGGGCTTTATTTTTTAAGCTCATGAGCTATCATTAGCGTTACTGTATTTTATGTGTGGCCCAAGACAATTCTTCTTCCAATGTGGCCCAGGGAAGCCAAAAGGTTGGCCACCCCTGCTCTCTCTCTATGATAGGAAGTTATTTAGTCAATGGGAAATGGGCCTAAGCAGAGGAAAGAAGGAAGAAGAGTAGACAGGAAGTGCAGAGAGGACTGTGCAGAAACACAATCTGAACCCACCCAGCACACGTGGCTGCGTCAGGCACGGACACAAGTTAAGAAAAGTGAAACCAAGGGCGGGGCACTCTCACTGCCATAGCAAAGGGAAGTGTCTGCCCATCATTCCAAGAAGAGCCCTGAAGGAGAGGCCTGGCAGAGTCCAGACCCCAGCCCCACATCGTGGGCGCTGCTGTTGTCCATCAGCACCCACTGTGCCAAGCCATGGGGCCTGGGCATGAAGGTGGGCCACGCAGGTGAAGGCAGAGCTGTGACCTCCTCGAGGTTACAGGCTAGTTGCGGGGATCCTGAGCTGTCTTACTACATTCCAGGCACTGATTGAAATTTACTTACTAGGTACCTCTGAGGTAGGTACCAGCACTATTCGCTTTTAAGGAAAGGAAGGTACAAAAATGTTAAAGAATGTGCCCAAGGTCAAAACAGCCAGGCAGGGGTAGGGCTGGGCCATGCCCTGAGTGGTCTGGGCCCAGGACCGGGTTCTTCACCACTGTGTCACCTGTCAAAAGCTGACATATGAGGAACCTTGACGGCCACAGTGGGCCTCGAATGACCGGTTCCAATAGCAGAGGCTACAGGAAGGAGCTCCACACGGGACAGACTGGCGTGCGTGCCAGGGACTGAGTGCCTCAGACGGAGTCGCTCATCTCTGCAGGCTTCACGGCCAATGCTGCCTTTAAGGTCAAAAGGTCCTTCCTGACCCGACCTCACTACCTGCCCACCATTCTCCTCCTCGCTCACTGTGCTTCAGCCAATGGCTGCCTTGTTGGTCCTCGAACCCGCCCAGCCTACTCCCACCTCAAGCCTGTGCACTGGATGCAACATTTGTCACCAGTTCCCTAGAAACCCACAAAGCTCACCCATGGCCCCACTCAGGTGTCTTCTCAGAGACTGTGGCCATCATAAGTGACACCTCGTCTCCCCCTGCCCCTATAGGTCCCTCTCTACCCCTTTGCTCCGCGTTATTTTTCTTTATAGCATATGTTGGGTAATTTGTATTTAATTCTGGTCTGTGCATTCTCCCATAACCCCCAAATATTTAAGCTCCAAAAGAAGAACTTTAAAAAACTTGCTTAGTTTTGCCCCAGTGTGTAAAACAGTGTCTAACAAATACAGACACCCAATAAATACTAATATCTATTGAGTGAATGAAGGGCCGTGAACTCCCATGATTTCTGCAATGAGACATTGTCCTTCCCTAGAGACGGGGTGGGGTCCTCTTTCTAACAGTCATCAGCCTCCTTAGGAACTGGAGCTGCTGAGAGCACAACTCTGAGTCTTAGCTGGTTAAAGGAGCCCTGCTCTGCACGTCTGGGGAGCCTCAAACCATTCCGCTGTGAGAACCACCCCAGTCAGATGTTCTGCCTCTACCTGAAGAAACTGCAAGCCTTTATCCTGTAACTGCCCAAGGCGACCGCCATGCAGCGGTGGTTCAATGACTGACAACACGGTACAAAGCACAACCCCAGGGTCGTCTTTAGCTCAAGCGGTCGCGGCGTGGCAGCCTAACAACGCACAACCCCACCTGCACCAGTTTGAGGACTCAGAGCCTGGGGCAGCTCTTCCTTCCTCACAGTGCCAAGGCTGCGGGCTGCTCCTCACCCATCCGCAACCCTGCATCCAGCCAGGCCTCGCTGGGCCTGCCAGGCAACCTTCAGAGCGGATTCTGGATAATGAGCCTCTGCCTCTGTGTCCGGGGCAGCCCTGCTAGCCAGGCCTCCTTCACTGGGGACACAAAACAGCTCAGCTGAACGGAACAGCAGAGTTGCACAAGTCAGTCAGCGCAGGGATCAGGGATGGCTTTCAAAAGAATAAAACACACACCTTGCACAGGCTAAAGAATGGGAGGCCGAGGGCCGAGGTGCGGAGTGCTCTGGGGAGAGGCCACAGCAATGGACACCTTCAGCGGACAGGGTGTCAGCTAACCTATGCGGCTCCGGGCACAGGGGTCAGTTCCAGCCCCCAGCCCCAGGCAGCGTAGCCATGTGGCCTGACAGCGAATATCACAGGGGAGGGGAGTCCACAGTTTTCTAGGATGCCAATTCCAATACAGCCTTTGCTGAGAGAAATATCAACTCCATTAATTAAACATTTCCGGCCGTCAGCCCCCTTGCTGGGCTTGCCCTGTCTCATCAATCTTGCTCACTGCAGGGCAGGTCCCTGGGCAAGCCCGAGAGGAAACCAACTGTCTGATTATTCAGCATTTGCTAAGACTGGATGCGGTGCCTTTGATCAATATTCAACCCTGACTAGGCGCAGAAGATGAAAGGCGGGGAGAAAAGCCCGCCTCCACCCACCAGAATGAAAAGGCTCTACAGACCCTAGAGAGGGGGGAAGTTTTGCTTCCACTTTTTCTCTTCTTGGAAAGAGGCAGACATTGTATTTAATGAATCATCTTATGCCCATTTCATCTTTTGCTACCAGTTTGGGATTTGCTTTTGTTTGGGGTCAGGAAGGTTTTTTTTTGTTCTGCTTCTTGCACCTACTGTTCCCCTTCTTGCAGTGTCCTTGAATTTTTCCGCTTCCCATTCCAAGCTCTCACTGTATTTAAGGCCAAGGCCAACATGTTCCTTCCTACGAAATAGTAACAATTTTTTTAAAGGAGAGAGGGAGGGAGTTCACTCCTCTAGTTTGCTCTGCCGGGGAAGATTTTCACATAATAAATTCTAGGCACCCTTGATAGAGACCTGGATATTTGACAAGTGCTCCGAGACCCCAGTCACAGTGCCCAAGGGGTAGCAGGGAGGGAGGCAGGGGAGTTGGTGAGTCAAGTGCTGTCTGTGGGGGCAGACACAGGAGACCCCGTTGTGTGGATCTGCTGGGTAAACGTGTCTCATCTGGCTGGCACCACAGGTAGGGAACTCACTTTTCTATTTCTCCCAGTGTCTCCAGTCTCAAGAGACTCTCCTTCTCATCTTGGTCTCTCCTCTCTGCCCTGGATTCCACCTTCACGATTTTTATTTACATAGAAGGAAGAAAGGAAGGAAGGGATACTGTGCTTCTGTTCCCAAGGATCCCTTCTGTTCCCAAGGGTCAGACAAGGAGTATGGAACTCCATGGTTTGCAGGTGGCAGGCTGCAGCTGTTTAACAGGAGTTTCCCAGCACCACGTGCTTCATCCCCAAGAATGAAGTCAACTCCAGGCCTTGTGGTCACTGACCCGGCAGGTTTAATGGGGCCACACACTTGGGCTCGGGCGACTTCACTGCGCCAACTGCCTGCACCTGGAAGTCCCACGTCACTCTCTCTTCATCACATAATTCTCATGTAGATCCCACCTCTGACCCCTGGAAAGTTCTCGAGACCTGGGGAAACCAGTGGCTGACAGTGCTGAAGTGTCCTGCCTGGGACAGGAAAATGGTGTCCGGAAGCCCAATGTGAGCTGGCTCCACAGGCTCTCATCTCAGACGGCAGCCTGCGTGTCCCTCAGTCGCGTCTGAGGGCTCAGCTCAGGAGAAGGTAATGAGGCGGAGGAGGGGCAGGCGCTACAGAGCAGGCTGAGGCCCCTCTTCCTTCCAGAACCCATCAAATACAAGCCGTGGAGTTGTCCAGCTGCAAGTCTAGAAGGGGCCTTAGTGATGATCTAGAGACCGTTATTAAACAGAGGGAACTAAGGCCAGTGACATTTTCCCACGTGCACTGGGTGATGGCAGAGCGGGGACAAGAATCTGGAAATTTTGACGCCAACCCCAGAACCCGGTCCATGGCGGCATTCAGCCTGCCTCGGTGTTTAAACACTGAAAGCTGTTCTAACGTTAGGAACACTGCGTCCCTCCCTTCTTAGATTCTCAGCCCACTTCATTCTCCAGCAACGCTGGGTACTAAACAAGTGGGCAGCATGTCATGTGGCCCATGGGTCACTGTAGAGATTCGGGAGAAAGCGGCGCGTCCCACGTCTGTGGAAGGCTCTCCAGGGGCACGTGGGATGTCCCTGTTTGAGCAGTTCTCTTGGGAGCGGAGAAGGGAATGTTTATCTCCTGACTTTGAGATGGGAGCATGGGGGCCCACCCCAGGAAGATCTTTTTCATGAAGTGGAGGGAAAACATGTGGAACACACCAACCAGAGCGGGCGAGTCACGCTCAAACTATCGGCACTTAAACTTCCTCAAATCCCAAGGATTCCTTATGGATAGGGGTGTCTAGAGGTCGCCTATAACCCGTCCAGGTATTGAGAAAAGCTACAACCTCTGTGCCATCTCTCTTGCCAACAAGGACGCAGGTCACAGTGCTGACCCTAAGACGCCTGGTGCAAGCTGTCGTGCACCCTCTCTCAGGGAACGCCAGGGTGCTCGGCTAGTGGTGGAAGCGCAAGCGGACACTGGTTAGGTGAATGGACACACACTTCTGTGGGTTCCCCCAAACATGAGCACGCTGCATCTAAATGCAGAGGGATGGTCAGTCTGCGGACACAAGCTCCAGGAAAGCCCATGGCAACTTGGCCGCTGGAAGAAGAAATCGCCGCGGGGAAGGGGCTCGGGTAGCCAGCCCGCCACCACGCCACGAGCTCCGGCCTCGCCATACCTTTCTCAGCGCATCCTTCTCCCTGGTGTGGGCGTCCTCTAGCACGTTGCGCTCGGAGTGGGCCCTCTGCAGCTCCGTGCGCAGGCTCTCGACCTCCTCCTGCAGCCTCAGGCTGCTGTCCCCACCTTGGCTCTGCTGGTAGTGAGCCAGCTCCTTCTTCAGCTTCTCCACCTCCATGGTGTGTGTGGAGGTGACTGCCGACAACTGCTCCGACAGTGTCCTGAACTCTTTGTTCTGCGGAGAGCAAACAGGGAGAGGGGAGCGCGAGGTTAGCTGGCCATGAAAACACACGAAGGCGATTTTAAGAAAGAAACGTCCAAGGTGGAATGAAATCTCATGATCGCTGCATGCTTGAGTGCTTTCCTGGCATCTCCCTAACAAAACTCGATTGTGGGCCCAGGAGAAATACAGGGAAACAAAAGGCACCAGCACTGCCGAGCAGGGAGCGTTTATGAGCAGTGGCGGGGCCAGCAGCTGGCTGACGGCAGCTGGCTTTCCGCGTCAGGCTGGACAGAGCTTACGCCTGGTTTTTAAGTTGTGGGAGCCACGGGGCTGGCTTCTCGGGTCTGCAGTCTCTGCTTTTCAGGATCCCCTGCTCTTTCACACTGGGCCCTCCTACCCTTGGGCTCAATGGCATAAAGAGCTGCAACCTAATCTCTGGCTCTGAGACAAAGGACCCCTTCAGCATCCCCTCGTCCAAGGAGGCCCTCCATGGGGCCTCAGGATCCCTCTCACCACCTGTCACCTCACCCTGCAAGCCTCTGGCCAGAAGCTGATGCCCTGCAGAATCCATGCCGTCTATGCCGTGGCCCTGCACACAGGTACCCAATCACGTACCCACTCAAGTGGTAGGTAAGTGAGAAGCATCCCCCCGTGAGCTTGGAGCAGGTGTGGAGGGGGCCTGGGAAGTGGCTGGTAGATGAGCTCACGTGGATGAAGCACGGAGGGCCTGGGGCCAGTGCCAAGTGCCAGTGTAAACATGGGTTACAGTTGTTTCTGCAGGAGCTGAGAGTATTAGCTGAAAGCGGCCAGTATGCAAAGTGGAGAGAGCAGTAGGGCTCTCCAATTGATCAAACAAGCCACACACAGTCACTGAAGAGTCTTCATTGCTAGTCTCTGCAGGAGCTCCAAGTAGAACAGAGTGATTGGCTAAAATACCAATGAGCAGGGGGGCATCAGGAACCAATTATTCATTCACATCAGAAGTTAAGTTCCATGGAGAACAGTGAGGAGCAAAAAGACAGCTATTGGACTGAGTACCATGCCCTGGACGTCGTGTGGTCTCAAGGCTGAGAACCTCCCTTCTTCGGGACAGCCCTGCAAAGGGCTCATCGGCAGGGGAGCAGCATGGGGGCCGGATTTCAGCCCGACTTGTCCCCACAGCCAGCCAGCTTGTGCAGTGCACAACCTGAAGAGCTGTACACAGGAGCCTCCAAGTGGTTCCTAACCAACGGGCTACAGATCCCTGGGGGAAAGAGGAGAAAACCATTGCAAGGCAGCCTGCACTGTGAGAAAGAACACAGTTCACGTATAGTACTGGCACTCAATGGGTGCTTACTATGGGGCAGGCGCAGTACTACATGATTCACATGTCTTAACTTATTCACGCCTCAGAAAAATCCTATGTAATAAGGCTGATTCATAGCCTCATTTCACAGTTGAGAAAACTGAGGGACAGGAGACCGAAAAGTTGTGACTTGTAGCATACTATTTTTTGAATGCATATGGATGTTCTCATGAGTCATAGATATTACTAATTTAACATATTTACTGAGTCCATACTAAGTGTCCTGAAGCACATTGATTTAAAAGGGTACTGACTGAACCCACATATTTGTGCCACATTTTTTCAGATAAATATATTTAAATATAGTCTTATCTTCATAAAGATCTAAGAAACCTGACCCTCACTATAAAAAATATTATAGGTACATCTGACCTAGTCACTCTATATGTTATGCTGGTAGAGAGCTGAGTTCATAGGCTATATCATTTTCACTGAAAAAAAAAAATGTCACACCATAGCCCTAAATCAGGGACACTGTAAAAATTGGTCCCGGGAACTATCACTGTATTTATTGCTGAAGAATATTGTGAAGGATGTGTTTTATTACAGCACGTTATAAAAAACCCCTGGAAAACTGTCAGCACCAAGGACAGCTCCAATCCTCCCAACATGTTTTAATTCTTTCAACTCTCAAGTGACCTTACTTCCTTTCTTGGGAACCACATGAAGAAACACTTTATGTTTCTCTACTTGGGGGCACAAAACCTTAGACATGAATGTTGGGTGATAGCCTTACCCCGGTTTATTTTTCAGTTTCCTGTCTCTTGATGACTTCTTGGCAGTGGGGATACTTTAAAACAAAACAAGACAAAACCCTCCCCATGAGTCTACAGGGCTGCCTGGAGTTGGGAACCACGCCTTCAGCCACGTAATGGTATCAGTGTGCTTTTCAGCCAAGAGTTTCCTTAGAGGTCTTAGGCCAGTCCCCTTAGGCGCGATCCCAAGCTATCTGCAAACATTAACTGAGACAGAGCTCAGGTATCCATGCAGCTGGGATGCTGTCCACAACCCGGTGCTGCTCTGACAAACACTGAGGTGCCTTTGCCTTTGTCATCCCTGGCACACACGTATCCTCTTCTCCTGGCTGAAGAACCCTGTGGGTCAGGGAGCAGCCTGAGCCGTCTTCAGGCATTACAGAAAGAACAGATGCCAGTTCACTGCCGAACGCCTGCCCCACTCTGAGAAGAGATGAAAATAAATCGAGAACCTCTGAAAACCTGGTACCTGATTATGCTGATACCTCCTCTCACGACAGAGTGCCAAGTGTGTTCTCTGACTCCAGCTCAAACACCCCACTGTGAAAGGCCAGCCGGCCCACAGACGATGCTGTCTGTGTGAGTATGAACCTAAAGCAGAGCTAAGAGTCTCCCCCACAAAGTGAGGAATTCTCAGATGTCCCAGGAGTCTCCCCCAATGGTCAAGTTATCTTACAATTTGGTCAGAGGCAGCAGAGCATGTTCTGGAATTAGACTGCCAAACTTGGTAGTCCCAGTTGTGCTACTTACTAGCTGTGTGACTTTGGGCAGGGTACTTAACCTCTCTGTGCCTGTTTGCAGTGAGAATAATATTCACATTACCTCATAGGGCTGTGGTGGGGATTAAATGAGTTATAGGAGAGCTGTCACATAGCTGGGCAACATGGGGAGGGGGGCAAGAAAGCAAGCTCTAGTCCACCTTCCCTCCCTCCCTCTCTGGTCACCCTCTTCCCAGGGTGCTGAACACCTGCCACCACTCACAGATGCTTGCCAAGCAGGAAGCTTAAGGCTAAAAGCTCTTCCTAAAAATAGGCCTCTTAAATCTGCTTCTCTTTGATGTTCAAGCATAGGGACTGTAAAATACCAGTTCTATTTTTAACCTCTCAAGTCAACTTCGGAAATCTGCAAAGCCAACGCAGGGCCCAGAGGCGGGAAACCCAGCACTGAGGGGGCCAGGTGGTACCCAGGGCTCCAGGCAGGGTGCAGCGGTGCCAACAAAGCCCGCCTGGCCCTCTCTCGGCATACACTCTGCTCAGAAGGCTAGCCGGCAAAATCTGACGACCTAAATCTCTCTTCTGCTCAGATAGCAACAGCTACAATAGTAATAATAAAAAACTTGGTCATCTCTGTGCTTGCAAATGGCCAGTCCCAGAGACCAGATTTGTCCCTTTCCACTTGTCCCTCGAAGCAGATGTGCCTTCTCCCCTGACCTGGCATCTCACTGCAGGCTGGCCAGGGGCAGGGGCCGAGTATCCTCCACCCTGCACTCAGCGTTCGGTCTTGCTTCCCCACTGAGGAGCCCAAGCCGATCTGGGCATCCTGCAGAACTCATACAGAGAACAGAACTATCCAAGGTGACAGGCTCTTAGCAATGCTGAGAAGCAGGAACATTTTACTGCTTTTTACTGCACTGCTTTTGGCTCTTCGTCCGAGCAGCTGGCTATGGTATAAAATGGGCCATTTATTTTTCTTGCCCTTTCAGCGTTATGAGCTTTAAAAATGCTTAGCACAGAATAGGTACAATAAAACCAAGTGACCTCCAAGGCAATGCCTGGTGGTCCCCATTCTTGGCTCCCTCCCTCCCTTCCTCCCTCCCTCCCTTTGCCTCCTCAGGAGGTGCCTGAGCCCCCGCCCACATCCCGGGCACTGCAGGATCCTGGTCCTACAGTCAACTTAATAATACCCTGCACAATCAGTGAGCCTACTTCCCACTCCGGGAACCCAAGTTAGCAATGACACAGGAAAAAACTGACACTTCAGTGATGTGCTTGGCGTTAAAACACCAGCATCATCCTCACTATGGCCGCGGGATTAGACAGACCTGCGCTGCAACACTGGCTTTAGAACTTTCTAATTTTGTGACCTTGGCAAATTACGGGATGTCCCTGATCCACGGTTTCCTCATCTGTAACATGACAACATCGTGGGAGGGTCAAATGAGAGGGAACACAGAGCCCCTGGCACAGGCCTGGCACACGGCAGCACTTAGAGGGTCCCTAATGTAGTGGGAGCCCTGGCCCATCGGCATGAGGGTGCCCCCTCATCACGTAGCAGCCCCTGCTCACAGAGCCTGACAAAGCACCAGAAACAGTTATTACAGTTGTTCCGAAGAGAAAAGGAAGACCGAGTGTCCTGTGCTTGTGTGGGGTCCCTCATGGTCCCCTGCACAGTACCGCACACCTGCAGAGACTTGGTCACTGACTTGTCACTCATGCGATTCACTGACATGGATGGAAACACGGCCAGGTGGGAAGACAGAGGAAAAAGCTTACGCGTAATATCAGCGACAGCCATTTCCCACACTTCCTGCTGCACATGAACGAGGCCCTTCATACACATCGCTCTCCTTACAGCCCGAGGAGCCCCATGTGACGGGCCAGAAAACGGAGGCTCACGTTCGTTAAATTGGTCACAACTTCTGAGCAGCACAGTGGACTCTGAATTGGATGCTGATTCCAAAGCACTCCCTAAATGCCTGCGATCGTCTTTACGTCCTGTGGCCTCCACAAGGGCGGGAGGACATGCCTTGGGGCTCACGTGTTGGCTTCCTCTTTCCGATGTACCAAATGACCCCCGAGTCAGTGGCTTCACACAATACAGGTCGATTACCCTACATTCTGGAGGTCAGACGTCTAGCCGGGGTCAGCAGCGCTGAGTCCCCTCTGGTGGCTCTAAGAAAACCCGCTTTCCTGCCTTTTCCAGTGGCTAGAGGCTGACTGCACTCCCTGCTCCCTCCCACCCCCAAATCTGAGCACGTCTTCTCTGAATCCGACTCTTACGAGGACACTTGTGAATATACGGGGCCCACTCGAGGTCCTCAACGTCATCACGTCTGCTGTGTACGGTGACACAGTCACAGGCTCTGGGGATTAGGACGAGGACCTCTTTGGTAGTCAGTAACCATTCCCGCCAAGTGAGGCGACACCCTGAGGATGTGCAGTGCCCCGAGGGAGCTGCGGGTCTCCGTCAAACATGCCCTTGGAGACCCCGTCTCCCACGGCCCCCGGGGTGCGGGGAGGCTGCTCACACGCACCTGGTCGTCGATCTTCCGCTGCAGCTGCACCACCTTGTTCTCCATGCCCACGTTGAGGCGTTTCAGGTGCTCCGCGGAGCGGGCCTCGATCTTGAGGGCCTTCAGCTCCTGCCTGGCCTTGAGCCTGCGGAAGGCGCACTGGATGACGATGGCCGCCCGCCGCCGACGCTGGAAGTGCCTGCGGGCCGCCCAGCCCCGCACGTGCTTCTGGATGACGGTGGCCTTGTGCTCCCAGAGGACCTGGCGGGGGACAAGCAGACACCCGGTGGGTTTGCACTGCAGGCAGACGCGCTGCCCGGGGGAGGTGAGAGCGTGGGCAGCCTCCGCTTTAGGAGATACAGAGAGAAGGGGCCTCCCTGAGGCAGATGGCGTTGACGGTCACTTGTCTTACTCATATGAACACCTTTTTACCAGGTTCCGCAGCCTGTGCGCCTGCAAATCAGCTGTCAAACCCGTTTTCAGCTTTTGTTGTTTTGTTGGTTAGGAAACCACAGTCCAAAATCCTCAACGTTGGAGGGGCCCTAAAGATTATCCAGCTGGTATCTCCCCATTCAACAGATTTGGATCCCGTCTAGTGATGGGAAGCCAGGGCAATGAAGCAAGATGCTCCTGGGAGATCCACTGAGGGCTCATGGTGGCTTACAGGCACAACCTTGGCTTGTAGTTCACGGGCTTTCTTTGCATTCCCCCTCATGTTACAAACTACTCAGAAAATTAAAGCATCATCACTGTTCTCACCCTAACCCTCTGCAAAATAAACGTTTGTGGAATCGATGAATAAGCAAATATCCCAAAAGACTGACATGCCCAGTATCACAGGTTGGAGATGGAGCTGCTTCAAACCCAGTGTCTCCCAAATACCACCTGCCCCTTCCGCGGCGATGTCACAGAGTTGTCACCAATGTCCCAGGAGTATTCACAGAACTACTTCCCACTGGGCTGGGTTTCCCCACCTATTACATCAGGGTGTGTGCTCCACCCTGGTGCCCGACCACGCTTGTTTCTTCATGATCAAGTCAATGCCTTCATCTTTGTATTTAGAAAATCACACCTTTTCTGATCATAGAAGGGAGAAATGTTCATTTTTAGAAAAACAAAACATTTTAGATGTTTTCTTCCAATGCGTCGTTCGCCTTAGCATGGAGCCTCAGGTGTGTGGTGCGATTTGGTGGAAGGAGGGGGGTGTCCTGACTTGTGGCTACCTAACCAGGTAGCTCAGCTTTGCTGGCCTGGCAGGGAGGGGGTCAGAGTCCCTCTCCTGACCTCACCTTGCTGGGCTTCAGGCTGCTACCCTGTTAAATGAAGGTGCTAGACCTGATGATGTTAATAGAACCCCTGGTCTCAAGTCCCGGCTGACTGAGTGGCCCCGGGGTGGTGGCTCAGCCTCTCCAAGCAGCTCAGCTGTCAAAGGGGTACAATAATATGCACCCTGTACAACAATATGCACCCTCCCCCACCGCGTGGTCACCGGACCGCGGGGGCCCGGGTGGAACACAGTTTCCAGTTGTGTCTGTGAGGGTTTATGAGAGGTGAGCATTTGAATCAGGACTCAGGAAAGTGGACTGCCCTCCCCAAGGTGGAGGGGCCTCATCCAATTCAGGCCAAAAGGCTGAGGAAGGAGGGACCTGCCCCTTTACACCATCTGAGCTGGGATATGTCATGTTCTCCTGCCCTGGGAGCGGGCCTTACGCCTCTTCAGACTCGGCCTGAAGAGTACCAGCGGCTCTCCTGCTTGCAGACGGCAGAGCGTGGGACTCCTCAGCCTCCAACATCACTGAGCCAGTTCCTCATATAAAACACACACACACGTCCATGCACACACCTTGCACCTCACACATCGCCCCTCCCCCCCACACACACACACCATACCCCGCACATGGCACACCCCACCCGCCCCCACGGTTCTGTGTCTCTGCAGAATTCTGACTTTGGATAGGGTTTCGTGAGAGCACAGTCGTGAAATCACTTAGAAAACATTGAGGAGCATCCCCCACACATTCCCATTGGTGACAATCCGCCTGCTGCGGCTCTGGCTCTGAGTCTGCAGCCTGTGAGTCCCGGGGCCGCTACGCACCTGGCGGTAGAGCCTCCGCACGAACACGCCCCGCGTGAAGGCCTGGATGACCACGGCAGCCCGGCGGACCCTCCGGAAGGCCAGGCGGGCCCTCCGCATGCGGTACTGCTTCTGGAGCACCACCGCCGCCCGCGTCCTGCGCAGATGCTCAGCCAGCCTGGGGAGGGACAGACGGGTGGGCCGTGAGGACAGGGGCCTCTGAGCCAGTGGGGATGCAAGCCCCTTGCCCCTTGGCCTTGCCTGGTCACCCCCAGGCTAAGCCAACTCTTGTGGCCCTGACTGACTGTAGCAATGCCCGGGGCACTAGACAGTCAGGCTCAGGACAGCAGAATTAGCTTCCTGTTGTCCAAAACGTCTTCGCACCAATTTAAAACAGTCCAAGTCTGACCCACTCTGTAACCCTCGTCAGCCTACTCCCCCACCAGCAGGACCTGGGACGTCCTCAAGGATGTCACGTATGGACACCTGTTTGTCCCGTGGACCTCACTAGGCTTGGAGGTATCAGGGCCCGTGTCTCAGTCATCCTTGCACCCCCTACATTGAGTACAGGGCCTGGCCTCGTAGGTGCTTGGGAAATACGTGCTGAATGAATAAAACCTTCTGCCTGCACCCTCCTGCCCCCCATTTCATCCCCCGAGTCCTTTCCGGCCGGGATGCACCGCATGTGGGTATCAACGTTCCTCTTTCGTTTCTGCATTCCTCATCATACACCCCCCAGAAGACAGAACCCCAGTCTGACACTTCTTAGCCTCCCTGAAGGGCTTTGTTTGGAGCCAGGCTCAGAGCAAGTGCTCAGCTGGAAACAGAATCGTGAAAGCTAGAAAGGATTTAGCAACCATCTGGCACAGCCCAGAGGAGGAGGTAAGCCACCCAGCCCTGCGGCCTGCCCACCGGCAGGAGCCTGATGCCCCAGGGAAGCCCTGACCTAGGTACTCTCTCCACAGGTGGGCCCTGCTCTTCACCCTTATACAAACTCCCTGCAGGCAGAACGCAGGCCAGCTCTGTTGTATGGCCTCCCCATCCAGGGCCTAAGGCAGAGGGTCCACAGTGATGGCTCACTTAGTGTTGACACCACCGACAATTGTCTCCTTTCTACCGCTTTTGTTCCAGAGATCATCTCTCAACTGCTGGGAGGTAATTTGCTTACTATCTCTGGTTCTGCTGGAATAAGCAGCTAACCTAAGGACATGGGTGAGCAGAGACGACCTTCTACATTTACAACACAAAGGCTGCCTGCTCTGGGCTTATTCCTCAGGGGCTCTCTTGTTTTCTAATATTCAAGCAGAGTTGACTGAATTGCACTGGCTTCCAAATGCACGACCTCAGGGTGATCCCGATTTGCAGAACCAGGGCTGGGTCTAAAATCCCAGGACTCAAGTCAAGGCCTAGGGTGGGTCTTCCAAGGGTGGGGGTGGGGGGGTGGGGTCCTCCATGCCCTTCTCTGGGGAGATGCTCGGGTTGCTCTAGTGCTTCACCAAGCCAATGATGTGAGTTAGGCGGGGAACATCGAAAATAAAGTGCTTTCTCCTGCATGGCGCTGGGCTGGGCAGGGAGCCCACCTGGCACCCAGCCTCTGCCCCTAGGTGGCCGCTTGTGGTTAGACACCCTCTCTGCATCAACTCACTGCAACAACTCATAAAAGGGACCTCCCAGGACCCTTCCAGCACTTATTATCAGACTCCCAAGGCATTTTGAACTTAGCGGTCTACATCATGAAGCAGAGTAAAAGTTAACTGTGACAGAAAGGCTGAATGTATCTCTCTCTTAAAGAAGGATGTTTTACTTTGGAATGTAAACAAAGGGAAAACGGTTGTTTTGTGTAACAGCAAAACCAGGTCGTCCTAGGCTCGCCCTGGTGGGGTGAGACAGGCTGGGGGAACCAGGAGACCTGGGAACTAGCCCTACCCCCGCAGGGGAGAGCGGCATGACAGAGATGGGCCTAGCTGCCCACCAGGATCCGCACTGATCACAGAGGCCGAGAGAGGCCCACCAGTCCCTGCCCCCGGCCCTGCACCCCCCAGGCTTGCCCCAGCGTGGCTCACCTGCGGGCCAGGTGTCCTCGGCAGTACCTCTGCAGAGTCAGGGTGGCTCCCTTCAGCCTGTGGTATTTCACCCTCTGCAGCCAGCCCCGAACAGTCTTCTGGATCATGATGGTGGCTGCCCGGAACTTGTCGGCCCGAAGCTTCTCCAAGTAGGCCACCTGGCCTGCCCGGAAGAAGATCTTGCTGCGGCCAAACTGGAACTTGTCGGGGTCCTTTACAAGGCAGGGAGGGGAGCGGGTTTGTCACCAGTGAGCAGTGAGGTGAGATGCTTCCACCACCCCTGGTGCAGAATTCCCTCTCCAGACCGCACATGCCCCGGCTCCTGAGATGCATGCTAACTCTGAGCATCCGTGTACCAGTCACTGAGTCCGGCTCTACCTGTGGGACAGGCCGCGGGCTAGGTGTCCGCATTGCAGCACTGAACCAGATGCCAGCCCTAGAGCAGCTGGTATGGTGAGGGCTGGTAAAGACACGCAATGTCTTCGGGTGAGGATTAGGATGGCAACACAGCTGAGGGCTGGAGGGTGGGGTGATGTTAAATGGGACAATCAAGGAAGCTATCTCTACACAGGTGACATCTGAACAGAGATCTGAAGGAGGCATCCACGAGGAAGTTTGGAGGAGGAACGGTCAAAAGAAGGAACAGACGCAAATGTCCTGTGGTGGCAACACGCTGTGTGTTTGCGGATCAGGAGAGCCAAGGTGGCTGAGTGGGGAAGTGATTGACGGTGGGTGGTGGGAGGGACCAATCGTCAAAGGCCCCAGAATTGGAAAGGGAACCACAGGGGTGCTCCGAGCAAGGGAATGACCTGACCTGGGTGACGTTTTTAAATGTTTGTCCCCAAGTGGCCACACAGTTGACTGCATAATTTCAGATTGGAAATAACTCCCCAGATAAATTTTATTTGGTTTCAAACTGTGTTGTGAGATTTTTGGGGACGTCTAATTACTGTCTCAATTACACCCACTTATGTTGAAATTAGCTGCCCTTCCCTGTGCTCACCCCGATGGGGACGGAAGGACCGACCCAGCAGGGCGGACAAGCCTGGGACAGAACCCACTGATAACTGAGCGCTCGCTGCGAACAACTTCCACTTGGCTTTGCTCACAGGAGTGATCACCATAAGAAGGAAGGAATGGGCCAAAGTCTAAGGGAAATGCACACACACGAATATGGTTCCTGGTGACATATGGCTCTGAACTAATGCTGAATCACCACTCGCCAAGCCTCCAGCCCTCCACGGCTCACAGGAACCGGGTTGCAAACACACAGACAGGGTTTCCCGCTAAGCCTCTCATGGAGCCCGGACCGCCCACGGGGCCGTCCCGCTGACCTTGATGAGGTTCTCCAGGACAGACTTGCAGGTGGCCTTCTTGTCTGTGTTGGTGAGCTCTCTCTTCTTGACCAGCACCCGATACCGGTTGAAGAAGTCATGGTAGGTCCACCTGGAGGGAAAACAGGTGCATCCGGTGACATGTCCTGACTCTCGGCCACACGAGGGATACAGCTGGTCTCAGACAGAGCCCCACGGGGTCAATATTTCTAGCATAAAGCCCTTCTCAGAGCAGCAAAATCATTCTGGGCTGTTCTCTCCCCTCAGTGCCCCCTCAAGAATTTCAGTGTGGGGCTCATTACAGAATCATGGCTGGAAGACTGGGGAGGGTTGGGGAGGGAGGAGGGTTTAGAAGCCGCTCTGGAAGGACAAACCAGGGGTTTCCGTCCCAGCACCTGGAGCTCCGTGTCCTGCTGCTGAAGTGGGGACTGTACCTGGAATGCAGCTTGTTCTTTGAATATTGGTTTTCTTCTTATAAAACTTAAACTAATACAGCTAACTGAAACTTTCTTTTTAATGCAGAGAAGTATACATAAGCAAGTAATAAGGGGCCATAGCTTAACCCCTAGAAATAGTGCTGTTCACGTACTTTGATACAGTTTAGGACAAGCTTGGCCAACCCAGGACGGCTTTGAATGTGGCCCAACACAAATGTGTAAGCTTTCTTAAAACATAATGCAATTTGTTTTTTGTTTTAGCTCATCAGCTATCATTAGTGTTCGTATATTTTATGGGTGGCCCAAGACAATTCTTCTTCCAATGTGGCCCAGGGAAGCCCAAAGGTTGGCCACCCCTGGTCTAGAAGGAATCGCTTTCCTCCCCAAAGTAGATTTTGCTTTTGATCTCCCCTCTCCAGCCATTAGAGTAATAAAATGTCCAGAGCTGCACTAAAAACAAGAACATTTACAATCTCACTACTCTTGAGATTTTGGGACACTCTGCAAGGAAATAATCGTTAAGAGGGCTTTACATTTCTCCCATGGCCCCTGAGGAGCTCTCTCCTTAGACAAATGCGACCTCTTCACTGAGCAAAGCCGCAGTTTTCTAGGTGGGGTCTGCCCCTTTCTCGGAAAAGCTACCTCACTGCACGCTGCTACTCACTCTGACACCCTGTGCTCCCATCTTGGCTTTCGGGGGAGGCGCACCACCTCCTCAGGTATCTTGCATTCTGATGCAGCACGACCCCACTCCAAGGAGACTTGGAATTTCCAGGCTAAATCCCTCTGCAGGAGCCTTCAGCAGCCCACCCGCATCCTGCCCCGTCCTTGGAGAGGGGCACACCCATCTTGCCCCTTCCAAGGCAGCAGGAGGCGCTAGGTACCCTCCGTCTTCAAGTACACACATTGCCCGTGGTGCCCACCTGGAAGGCCCTAGGGGGCTGCCTTGAGATGGCGTGTTACCATCACCTGTGGCCTTGCCTTCTGACCGTCCAGCAACCCAGACGATGCCCCTCATTGCACATGATTAATGGGGAGTAAATGGATTCTATCCCTTCTTCTGGAGTGGGTTCGCCTTTTAAGGGAGTCCTTTAGAAATTTTATCCCAAGAAAGGAGTCCTGCAAATATCAGGCACCACTGGTGGGCAGTGGTCACACGTGTCCAGGAAGGAGGCTCTTTGAGCTCCTCTCCTCACGCACCAGTCCTGTGCCCCTTGAGTCTCCTTTCCCTCCCAGCCCATTCATCTCGGCTCCCTGGAGTAAGAAGAGACATGGGGTCTGAGCTCACCGCCTCTCCCCTGCTTTTGTAAACACTTAGCTTGGTCTGGTGCAAGATTTCTAACACAGCTATGTGTCTCAGAGATGCCTTTCCATCTTACTGTTTTCCTCGATGTAAAATGGCTGGTTGCACACCTTACCTTCTTCTTCTTTTAAATAACAGCTTTATTGAGCTATAACGCACATACTATAAACATTCACCCTTTTACAATATATCATGTCATAGTTCTTAGTATATCACGAAGTTGCACAACAATCCCCAATATTGAGTCCCAGATGTTCTCATCACGCCAAAAAGAAGCCTCGTACTCACCATCAGTCGCCTACTCCCAGGCCCCCGCAACCACTACTTTGTTCTTCCGCCCCCTACCTTTTTAATTGGTTCTGTCTGTCACAAATGTGATGGCACAAGGGGACAGAGAGCACCTAGGCCGCTCAGAGCTGACGGCATTTACCTGCGGCTGCTCGAGAGGCCCTGACCGGTGTGGACTCCCTTCGGGAGGGAGGGCAAGGGCGCCTGTGACCTCTGCCCGTCACCTCACTTTCCCTTCACTTCTGAGCAGAAACTGTTTCCTGTTCTTCCGGTTGCAAAGGGACTGGAATGGAACCCACCTAATTACTAGCCATCTCTAACAGGGGGCTCTAAGGGGAGCATTGCAGGGTATCCGTCCAGCTACAGGCTGCTGTAATTACTTCAATCATGGACAACAAATGTCAAGAAAAAAAACTCTTAAGTCCTGACCGGTTGTAATAATGGAGGCCTAGGAATGGAGAGCACTACTAGACTTGATACACTGCAAGTCAGATGCACATTTTGTATTTAATAAAGGGTGTCCCAAAATTCACGCAAGATTTGAATTTTGCATCATTTGTGCAGTAAAGTGTTGCCAACGAAAAAAAAAAAGACAGCGTGACAGCTGACAGTTCAGGGTTATTAAAAATGGAGCGCTCCATGAAAGAACAACGCGTTTTCATTGTTGAGCAATGAGAATGTACAATTTTTAATTATAAACCTGTGTTTTCTATCAAAATGACTTCTTGCGTCAATTTTGGGACACCCTTTACATGCAAACACTACTGATGTTCTCCCCCCTAGGCTCCTCCTGCTCCAGCTCCCAAGTTTTAAATGCAGACCATTCTGTCTACTGACATGTTCACATAGGGCAAGATGGAACGGGGCAAAAATCAAGGGGAACGATGCTCCATAAAAAGGGCTGCATGCAGTCTCTGTGCCCTTCCTCCCACACCCCCCATCAGTACTTGCATCTCATAGCGCAGTCTTTCCCGCCCGCCCCCGGGGGGCCCCCGGAGAGCCGCTCAGTGCGATCCGCGAGACTGTCTGAGGACACTTCCCACATTCCGCGTTGCAGCTACTCGTGTCCTCACTTGTCTTATTTCTATGAGTTTGCAATTTTTTTCCTAGGGAAATAGTTAGAGCAGCATTTCACGGGGCTAAAAAGCCATAAATGCTTCTAATCTGAAAGTCTGTTACTGCTGGTCATCCCATCACTCAGGACGGCTACAGGCTTAATGACAAGGGAGCAGGGAGCAGTGACCATGAAGACATCAAGGGCAGTGTGAACAAGCTGGGAGTGCAGAAGCAGAGAAGCCTGACTGACACTGGCCAGCGGGGGGACCTCAGGCTAGTCACAGCCAGGACACCTCACCTCACCTACCAAAGGGACTGAATGTCACCTACTTCACACAGTACTGGCCGGAGTTTTAGAGCCGGTGAGTTCATGAATGTGGACTTAACCTTCTCTATGTGGAAACATGCTGCCTGGGAGGGCCCCAGTGGACCAGCGTGAGCAGATGGAGGGATCTGGCCAGGTGGCAGCACTTTCTGCTTCCCGTGTCCTATGAGGGGCACTGGCTAGAGCAGACAAACTCGGAGAGCCCCTCCGTACTCGCAGACAATCTTTCAGACAACATCTGTAACATCAGGCCACAAAGATTCCTGGAGATAGCAAGTCAGATGATCACAAGGGCCTCTTAGAAAATGGTAAGAGTCCTTGAGGGTTTTCCAGGTCCGGATTAGGGGGGTCACCCTGTACTTTCAGACACCTCACTGGCCTGTCACATTCAACACAGGTCAAAGATTTTCTTAGATTACGCCGACATTGAGCAGAAGGGGTATGCGTTTCTTTCTGTCTGAGAATCTTCAGGAACCCGTGAGCACCAGTGGGGCCCTGTCCCTTACAATGTCTCACACAGGGGCTGACAGAAGTTCGTGGGGTCAAGGTGTTCAGGTACACTGAGACGCCCACGAACCAGGGCCTACAGACTCTCCCTGGGTATTGAGTTGTGGAAATAATCTTTGTATGGCCACCAAGCACCATATATTTCCCTTGTTCTCCCTTTTGAAGAAACAAACCATTAGAGAAATAAATGATGATGACACAAAAGCTTTCCTCGCGACTATATCAAGGCTAAACAAAAATTTCAAAGGGACATAACAGGCCAAAGTCGGAGAGGAAAGGGCACTCTCTTGAAGACTCACAGGGCAGGCACCCTGGCCCATGGGAATGGCCCATGGGGGTGCAGTATGGGGGTCCCACCCATTTAATTCTGTGAGGACAATCTGACAGCTTTTCTGGGATCTGTTTTGTCATCCATAAGATGGAGGTGACACCCCCTTATCCTGCCTATTTCAGGAATCAATGTGATCTTTTCAACAAATGATGTTGGGATACTTGAATCTGCACGTTATAAGACTGAGTCTGCATTTCTGCTTTACAGCATATACACAAATCAACTCAAAATAAAGACCTCAAATTGTAAAACTCTTAGAAGAAAACAGAAGAGCCAGAACTAAGGGCTGTAAGATCCTGAGATACAGAAGCGTTTCTCTCCAAAACAAATTTTACATTATTCTTTCTCCATAACAAGGCAAGGAACCATGTGTAGGTGTGAGTTCAGTCATGATTCAGCAGAAACGTGGAGCAGGCAATTTCTGACGCCTCCATCTAGTTCTACAACCCTGTGCTATTCATTCCACATGGGGCTGGGCGTGGAGGTTGGGGAAGGAGAGGACAGCTTTTCAGAACGCACCACTGAGTATTTCGAGTGTGAACAAGATTAGTAAGTGAAGTGAGAACTCAAGATGTAGGAAGAGGTAGGGGCTTTATAAAAATAGAAACACTGCATATTCCAGTAGTCCTGAACAAACACTTTTTGGTTAAGTGGTATTTGCTTCACAATTCCTCCAGGACACAAAGCTGCTCTGAACCCCCAAAGAGGGAGACGGATGACTGCACAGGCACAAGACCCGTGACGGGGCGCTGGGAGCTGGGCGGATGAGCTTCCCTTCCCAGACAGTGCATTTATCACAGTGCTTTATGTACATGATAATGAACACATCTCAGCCACGACAGCACATTTCAAATGGAATGATTCATTTTCATTTTAAATCAGCCTCTGAGAGAGCCCTCCTCCGCAGGGAGGATAAAAATAGACGGGTACATGAAAGCCTGAGGGCAGCGTGGGGGGCACCAAACGGCTGCGGGCCTGCAATTGGGCATTCGACCTCTAGGCTTGGTGGACTTTGGCGGGCACCGAGCATACAGTAATTTTTGAATAGGGCTAAGTGCCCAGGCATCAGGACACTGGATGCCCGAAAGCCCAGCTGGAAGGGGCTGCCCTCTGGCCGGGTTCCTGGGGAAGAGCCTTATGGACCATCACATCCCATGTCCCTGGGATCCTGGGCTCTGCATTTGCATTCCTTTGCCATTGTCCTCTCTGTAAGGTGGTAACTGCCCTTTGGCCACCTAAGTAGGAGAAAATGATATAAGGTGTAATTCCCCTCATCAAAGAAGCCATCAAAGTCTCCTTTGGGAATGTCTGTGCAAAACCATGTTGTGACTTGACAAGCTAAGCAACAGAAACCACTGTGGTCTTAGGGCTTAGAAGCCCAAGATGAGAGTTCTTTTTGTGACACACCCCACCCCCCCATAGTCGGTTCAGGCCCTTTGGAAGTTCTCTCAAAGGCAGGCCAACAAAGGACCGCTCACCTCTCTACTATAAGCCCAGCACACGTGACACTGGTGTATTTCCTTCCATAGTGAACACCTTGATGGGCAGTTTCTGTAGCACCTCACTGGCTTTCTCTCCAGATACAGCGTAGACACACACCAATCTCCTGGAGGAAGCAATTAGGTAGCCTTTTTTTTTTTTAACCAGTGAGATCACTACCTCCAAAACCCATTGAGGTCACCACGGTTGGCAGATGCAGAAAGTTGGGCAATGTGTGGAATCTGAGGATGACAGGTGGGGGAGCTCACCCCTTATCTTCAGAAATAAATGCCACCTTAGGTGCTATGGATTGGCAGAGAGGAGGAAGTGCAAGGGGGTTAGGACCTAAAAGAAACAATCTGAGTGATTCGATTCTGTCTTAGTATTAACGAAAGTGCCAAAGAACTGTGCTGCCTTTTCCCAGAAGTTAGCACTTCCAATGTCAGTCTGGGGAGGGAGCCCTTTCTGTGGCTCTTTTGCAAAACCTGCTGAGAGAGTGACTGTGAGGAGGGCAGACAAGGTGGTGTTCTGCATCCAAGCCACAACATTTCACTCATAGCTTTAAGGCACATTTTCTACGATACCAGAAATACAGTCTTTCCTTCCTTCCCTACACTTTCCACAACACCTGCAATTACAACAACAAAAGGTACAGATGCCCTTGTAATTATCTGCTAGACAGAGGTCGGAAACAATTAGGGAGGCAGGGACAGATGCCTTGCAGCTGCCCTGGGAGAGGCCAGCAGGCGTGTGGGCATCACAGCTTTGCTGACAACTCTGACTGCAGCTGTGTGGAATCAACAGTAGGAAAAGCCGATGTCCACACGGGTCTATGGACTTGGAGGGAATGCATCACCCTCTTAGCTGCCACGGCGAAGGCTGTGTGATGAGGCGAAAAGCACACCTGGCTGCCCAGCATGCTGCAACGGGAGCACTGGACAGCAGGAACAGGGCCTGAGCTGAGTTTCTTGTATCACTGGACAGGAGAAACAAGCCATTGCTCCTTCCAGGCCTGGAGCTGATGCTGCCCCCTGGCTGGCAGTACCCCTGTGCTGTCTCCCTACCAACGCTCCTCACCCTTCAAGGCTCAGCTCAAATCTCACCTCCTCTGTGAAGCCACGGCTCCTCCCAAACTTGCCCCGGCTTCTCCGCTGTCTTCTGTGTTAGGCTCGTATCATTTCTCCTAGCCTGTAAGCTCCCGGCTGGCAGCAGGATGACTTACATCCTTAATTCCCTCACAGACACTGCATGCTTGATACAGGATGAGACTTGGAATGGAAGGGCAGGGTACCAGGAAGGCAAGAAAACCTTTCCATCCTACATAAGGCTCATGCAAGACCACAGAACTAGAACCCTCCCTGCCCTTCCTCTTCCATCCCCCAAAACAGATCATTTTGCATCAGGACAGAAAAACCCATGGGCGTGTGAGTGACACACACTGTCCCTCTGATCTCACAGTGAGGTTGTGAGCAAGCTCGGCGGGTGAGTCAGACGTGGCAGAGCCGTTCAGGGGCCTCTGCCCAAAGTGTGGTCTGTCATGAATCATGTCAGACCCACAGACTCCTAGCCCCCCGCCCCCAAACCTGATGCTCTCCAAGGGAGAGTTACACCTCTGCAAGTCACTTGTCCTGCTACTCACTAATTCACTTTATTGAAAAGTTCTTGGTGAAACAGGTGGCTCTCTAGATACTGACATGGGTCCCTAAAGTTCTATCTGCCATAGAATTTCATTTGACACGTGCTTCTCCTTTGTTCCTTCTTCCCTGGCTTGGTGGTCTCAGCAGTCACGCCTCCCACTTGACAAGCCCATTAGCACCAATTGTACCTTATCTACAAGGATGGGCTGGCTTTCTCTGCTCATGTCCAGGCCTCTGCACTGTGCAGCACAGGTGTGGCTGGAAGGATCCGTGATCCCTAACTTTCTTCTACAAGGACCCCCAACAGTTTAAGACCTATCAGGTTTTCACAAAAACAAAGCTAGACATTTCTGGAATAGACATGTTCTACCTGCATAATTAGGCCCATAGGGATGTATTAATAGTGACTTACTCATAGCCAAATGAGTAATAAACATTTTATTCAATGCTTAAATGCCCAGCACCGTGCTGAGAACTTTAAGTGCAGTACCTCATTCATCACAACCACCTATGAAGTAAGTATGATCATTCTACTTAATGATAAGAGAAACCAAGCTCAGAGAGATTAATGCACTTGCCCGAGGTCACCCAGCCAAGAAGTATGGGAGCTGACACTAGAATCTTGGCCTGACACCAAAGCCCCATGGTTGAATCACCAGGGTCCTTTAGCTCCAGCCCTGGACACAGTTCTGCACTCTGGGCTGTTACTTACAAGTGGGAGGGAGCTGGGAGCCTCAGGTCTGGGGCGGCCCCAGTTCTAACTCAACCACCAATGAGCTGGTGACCGTGAATAGCTCGCCTCCTTCTCTGGGTCTCAGTACATTTAAAACTGTTGTGCCCGTATCTATATCTAAGACTGGTCTGAGGTCATGCCACAGTGCCCTTTCAACTACACATTGCCATCTTACATTTTCTGTCCCAAATTATTGCATTAAAAAAATAAGGTGTTGGTCACAACCCATTAAATTGACTTCCTGAGCCACTAATGGGCTGCGATGCAGTTTTGAGGACCAGTGGACTAAACAGGGTGGACTGAAGAAGGCTTTTGGGGAGCCCAGTAGATCAGATGGAAGGAAGAGCCAGAAGCAGGAGCGGAGCCCGGCTGCACAAGGTGCACAGTTGGAAGCCAGTGGCTTAGGAGGTCCCTAAGGTCCCTGTGTTGTCCTTAAGCTGAATGAACTACGCCTCATCCAAGCCCTGTGCTCAAGGTGAGCACTGACAGGTAGTCTAAGTGGCCAGACGACAGTACTCTGAACTCAAAACTGCACCAGGAGCCTGAGCCCTGCTCCCTTGACGAAAAGGCTCACGCTGGTCCCTGCAGAGCAGGGGGAGGAGTGCAGAGCCTGCATCTAAGGAGGACACTGAGGCTCACCTCATTAATCAGGGAGTTGTCAGCTACTTGTATTCACACCCTAAGGTCGAAACAGGAGATGGAGCCCCAGGACACTCCTTGTCTTTTTGCAGAGCAGGGAGGGACGTGGTTGAAAGGGAAATAATGGCAGCTTTCCACCCTGGCTGAGGCAGGTCATTCTGAACAATGCTCGAACCTGCTGGTTCTGAAAAGCTGCCTGGATGTTGCAGATTAGGGACAGTTCTGTACTTTGCAGGTCAAATGCAAATTCTTAGTTCTCTCAGCAGCCTTCTTCCCAGGCCTGGCAAGTGGGAACTGCTGATAGTTATTTCTGGGTAAATTAACCACTGCATATGAATGGTTCTTCAACTGCAGTAGGGAAGCGCCAGGTGGAGATGGGGGACGGGCTGGACCACATCTCCTTCCCCGTTTCTGGCCCCTGCACCTCCTGACATGGATGGGACTCTTTAGGGCAGAGGAAGACACCACAGGCTTTGGGTGGCGACACGGCTCTGCTCAGCTGCGACTCAGAGTAGAAGAGGTTTGACCTACGTGACATTGGTAGGTGGTACGATTTCACGAGAACTAGTTGATCATGGTCCACCCCCGCCCCTACTTCAGGCAAGTCTCCAGAGGGGGTCCCCTGTCTTGGCACAGCCTCAGCAGACACTGGTGTGGCTCGACGGCTTATCCATGGCGCAAGTTGGATCACGCTAACTGCTTTCTAACCCCAATTGTATTTTCTACTTTATATATTTGATTCTGTATTGAAAAGTAAAGGGGTCCTCCGATAAACAAAATGTGGTCTGCCCAGACAGGGGAACATTATTATGCCTTAAAAAGGAAACTATGACCCATGCTACAACGTGGATGGGCCTTGAGGACATCATGCTCCGTGAACTAAGCCATCACAGGAAGACGCACGTTATATGATTCTGCTTACATGAAGCAGCCAGGGTCCTCAAAATCAGAGAGACAGAAAGTGCAACGGTGGTTGTTGGGGAGAAGTCAGGGAAGGGAGGAATGGGGATTTCCTGTTTAATGAATACAGAGTTTCAGTTTTGCACCATGAAGAGTTCAGAAGATGCCTGGTGGTGATAGTATGAATGTACTGAACGCCACCGAACCGCACACTTAAGAATGTGAAGATGGCAAATATTATGTTATCTTTTTTTGTTTTTGTTTTTTGTTTTGTCAGAGAGAAACAGAGAGAGACAGAGAGAAGGGGGAGGGCCCAGAGCAGTCTCCATAGTTGACATTAGTTTTCCATATAGTTTCACTCCACAGGCGGGCACAGGGCTGCGCAGGGCAGGAACTGGGCCGGGAGCCTCCCACATAGGTCCCGGCAAGAACTGAACTGGGGGCACACCCCAGCTCAGCATGTGGGTGTGCCTGGGCTAGTGCCGGGATTCGATCCTCCAGCTCCGGTGCTGCACTTAACCCACCGAGCCATCCCAGCTTCCCCTGTTATGTGTATTTTACCACAATAAAAAAATAATAAAATAAAAAGGCAAAGGGGACAAGGTGGGAGCTTAGCAAAAGCGAAATCCCCTTTGCAACTCCGCCTCACTAGCTGGTCCCACAGACCAGTGCCCATCGGAAATACTGCATGGCCGCCCCAGGGGAGGTCACCGCCGAGTTCCATGCTTTTCAGGCCAAACTGAAGTTCCGATTTCCGTCAGCATCCGGCTTGGGCTCTCAGCGCTTGGGGACATGTTTGCGGCCCTCTTTCCGGTGGGCAGTACATAGGAGGGTCCCCTGGGCTGCACCCAGAGGGCGTGGCTGGGGGGGCACGTACCTGGATGGGTAGCCGGCCGCGCTGATTCGGATGGTCTCCAGCACCCCGCAGGCTCTGAGCTGCTGCACTGCTCTCTTTGGGTCAAAGCTGCAAGACAAGCAGACGAGCAGTGAGCGGCCACTGGGCAGAGAGGAGCCAGAACAGGAGCTGCCTCCTGCATCGAATTCCAGGTGCATGAGCTGCTGCAGCATCTCAGCTCTGGGCATAGCTGTTTTCTCACCTGAGATACCCTTCTTCACCTGCTTGAATTCCGTCCACCCTCCAAGGCTCAATCTGGCCTCCTCTCCAGAGCCTTTATTATTTCTATCCACGGGGGCATCTGTCTTAATTCGATGGCTAAAACATGTACAACTTGGCACCACAGGCATTATGTGACTCAGGAGCTAAGGGGCGAGTTTCAGGTCGGGCAGACCTGGGCTTGAATGGTGACGTGGCCACTTAACAGCTATGTGTGTAATTTGAGGCAAGTGACATAGCCCCCTTCGGCCTCAGCTATAAAATGGGGATAATAACAGGGCCCCTTTTATAGGGTTCGTGTGAAGATGAAATGTAATGGCCCATAAAAGCAGGTAGAACAGTGTCTGACACAACACAAGGGCTCACATATTGTTAGTTATCATGATTGTTGCTCAATTAAGGATCACACAGATGAAGAGCTTTATTTCCCCATCTTTAGAGATAGGAGACATGTCTTCAACAACTCACATGCCCAACAACACTAAGCCTAGCACTGAAAAGTCAGTATTTATTGAAGCACATACACCGAGGAGGATACAAAATAAAAAGTCAGACTTGGTCAGGCTTTCTAAGCGTGTTGGCACTTACAGGAGGAGCTAGGTGTACAGAATTCATACACTACAAGGCAATCGGTGATAAGTGTGGTTCAATTGCTGACAGAAACCGGAAGGGAGATGTCGGGGTCAGCTGGGGTAACTGGGGAGGCCTCACGGAGAAAGAATAAAGCTGAACTAGAATTAATCGCCGTGTATCATTTGCTAAGACAACTGCCCCACTCTGAGAAGGGATGAGGAATGAATGCTCCCTTTGTTCCTGGCTGTTCCGCAGCTCAGCTCAGCTAAAGCCACCAGCCGGAGCCTCCAGTCTCAGCCCTAGACACGGGGGCTCACACGGGCTTCCACACACACCTTGGCCGGGCATGGATAAACACGAGTGGGGGCTTCCTTGTGTCTAGCACCCCACTGGCCAGCCTCGCACACTTATCGGCCATGCTCCCTGACAACCCCACGTGATCTTTCCCCAGCAGCTGGGTCCACTCAGGATTCTGGAATTATGCAGGAAGGATTGGGCCTGGGTCTGCCACCTCGATCCACATCTCTCCCTCGGAGACTCCCTGTCGTCCTCCCATCGCTGTGTGACCTGCTCAGCCCCTCGTTCAAGTTGCTCTCATATGCCAAGCTGCACGTGGGGCCCTCAAGTCCATCATGGCAGATGGTGCCCTGCAACGGCCTGCCTCAGCAGGCCCTGGGCAATGGGCATTTTCCAAGTGGCTAAAGACCTTGAACTGACCTTAACTCCGGGCACACTCTGTGTCCCATGTCCCAGGAGAGACCCACGTTCTCCCCCAGGCCCGGGCTCACTTTGGCTTCCTTGTGCCTCCTCTCTGCTTGCCCAAAGTGCCACCCGCTTTGGATGCCCAGCTTCTCTATGACAACTTCCTGATTGCTCCAGCCCCCGGACACCCACGGCACTTTGGGTGTGTAAGGCACCAGTGAGCGCTGAATCCTGCACAGGCCTGAGCAATTCGGTGACTCAGAGGAGCCAGTTTCACGATTTTAAATACAGGTGAAGGCTCCTGAGTGGAAGGGGCTCACAGGATGAAAGGAAACGTCAGCCACGCCTTCCCCTATGCTGCCCCCTTTGTAGTTTTCCTGAGGCCTCCCCCGGATGCAGCTCAGTTCTGGGATCCAAGAAGGACCTTAATCAGTAAGGGGAGGCAGGGATCAGTGTCGTGAGACAGACACGCTGTACATGACCTCAAGTGACCCACGGA
This sequence comes from Craseonycteris thonglongyai, assembly GCA_004027555.1. Classification (NCBI taxonomy): domain Eukaryota; kingdom Metazoa; phylum Chordata; class Mammalia; order Chiroptera; family Craseonycteridae; genus Craseonycteris; species Craseonycteris thonglongyai. The sequence goes on from PVKE010002175.1 coordinate 56,641, forward strand.
GGCCTTGGGAGGCAGGCTCTGCCCCTCGCCCCTCTGACGTGGCCAGTTGAGCCCTGAGCTAGGACTGCAACGCGGGTGTACTCATGCTTTGGGAAAGGTTCTCTGTGGAGGGCAGGTCTCTCCCGGGAGGCACTCTGCACCTGCCGACAGCAGCCGCGTGCTCCAGGCTGGCCACTGAGGTCCTCCCTCTGTTCGGCACAGCGACAGGGGAAACTCAGTCCACATGGTGGGGTCGGGCAGCGTGCTTGGCAAGCACCTGTGACCTGCAGGACCTTGAGGGCTACGGGTCTCCCTACTTCCTCCAGGACCTCCCACTGCTTCCTGGTGGAAAATGAGCTGATTCTCCCTGAGAAGCCCTTCCCTCCTCAAAAGGCCCATTACTGCCCCATTGCTTCTGCTCTGGGCCCCCAGCGTCACGCCTGTGAGCCCCAGACATTCTAGCTCTGGACTAGGTCCTATCTGATGGCTGGGACGTGGCTTGCCGGGTGTGATCCCCACTCCCACTCAGTGCAGAGTTCAGTTCTTTGGGGCTCCTCTTGGAGCGCCCCTGCCACACGAAGCTGGTCCCATGCAAAGCATCTGGCAGGTAAGGTCTGAACTCTGCTTTCCCATTCTTCCCTGCTTCTCGCTGACCTCACCAGCACCGCTCCCTCCCCCACACGTGTCCCTCCCCTGCGGTGGGGGAAATGCGCACGGGTGGAGGACAGAGCTGGCCTGCCAGGGGCAGCAGCTGGTGTCGCCTGGGGCACAACATGCTCCCTCTGTAACTCACTCATTCAACAGGAGCTGAGCACATCTGCCCAACTGTAATTCACTGGTCGGATGTAATAATCAGATGATATAAAAGAGGCATGCCATTGTAGAAAAAAGAAAAGACACTGTACAAAGAGGACACTGTCATCACCTTTCCCTGGTTACCCCCACCCCCACCCCTGCCCCACCAAGGGGACACATAAAGGCAGCCAGTCCTCTGTATTTTAACCTTGCTTCCCCCACAGGAAAGGAAACTCCCTGTCAAATACATCATCGCGTTCCGCCTCCCTGCCTTCGTTAGCAGGGAGCTGGGAGTGAAAACCAGCCCTTCCACCTATCATATTTTGGAGGACCAGGGTGGGCGCTCCAGCAACACCCAGTCTGGACTGAGAAATTATCAAAGATCTGCAGGGTCAGACTGCTGAATGCCAGGTTGTCCTCCCACTAAAAAGCACCGCTTCAGCAGGGCCGGACGGAAGACGCGCAGGGCGTCAGGACTGGCTCCACCCCAGCAGCCACGAGCCGCTTACTTGATTTTCCCACGGGCTGCAAGCTCCCTGCCCACTTCCTCGGGCTCTGTGGCATTCTGTGGTCACACCTCAGGACCTGCGATGCTCAGGACGGCCTGCTCCCGAGACCAGTGGGCTGGCCTTCTGGGAACCTGGCAGCTCCTCACGTGCCGTCCCAGCCACACTCACGGTCCCTCCTGCTCACTGGACACTTTTCATTCGCTCCCCTCCCCTCCCTGCGCCTTTAGAGACCCACTGACATTCACGTTCATGTCGCTGTCCGTGATGTGACTGGCAACTCCGTACAGATAGGGGACATACCTTAGTCATTCTCATTCCACCTGTCCCAGCCCAGTGCCTAGTAGGTCTGACAGGAATATTTTTAAAATAAAGGAACCAGAAGCAAAAACTTTTACACAAGCTATGCTATCAGAGCCTTTAGGGCAGGGTGTGTTTTCCACTGGGGGCGAATTATGTCCTTCAAGTGACATTGGGCAATGTTTTATTACACCGTTAGTTGTCACCGTGGTGGGGATGCTCCTAGCATCTGATGGACAGGGGACAGAGGTGCTAACCTTCCTACAGGGCACAGGACAGACAGCCCCACAACAAAGAATTACCAGGCCCCAAAGTCAACAGCACCCAGGCTGAGAAAGCACAGATGTAGGAGTGGGACTGGGGGACACAGCACTTCCTTTCTAGCATAACATCACTATATATATATATATATATATATTTTTTTTTTTTTAAGAGTTATTTTTATTGTTTTTGACAGAGAGAGACAGAGAGAAGGGGAGGGCCCAGAGCACTCTTCATAGTTGTACATCATCAGTTTTTGATATAGGTTCATTCCACAGGTAGGGGCAGGGCTGCACAGGGCAGGAACCAGGCTGGGGGCCTCCCGCATGGGTGGCATGCCCCTGTACGCTGGGGGCCTCCTACATGGGAAGATTGTCCCGGTGAGAACCGAACTGGGGGCCACACCCCAGTTCAGCATATGGGTCTATGGGCCGGAGCCGGGATTCGATCCTCAGACTCTGGGGCTGCAAAGCGAGTGCTTAACCCACTGAGCCATCCCGGCTTCCCCACTATATACTTTTATCACATCAATTTTTATACTTCTCACAAATAATCCCTGTGATCCCTTTAAATTCTTTCAGTAGGATAACTTTAATTAAACTAATTGATTAATTAAAATTTTTAACCACAACTAACAGATGAAGAAGTGGAACAGAGTAGAAGACTAGCTTGTGATTCACCAAACGATCAGTGGCAGAGTCCGGACTGGAATTCACACGTCCTGAGTGGCTTTCCTCCCCTCTCTCTTTGCTGGGAGGGAGGAAGATTTTGGTCCTGAAGGCACAAGAAGGCCTTAGAAGAATGAGACATTAGGACTAGAACATCCCTTTCAAACATTCTCAGCATCTTCCTTTCGGGAGGGGAGGCCCAGCGAGCAAACCGCACATGGCAGGTGCCAGGTCCTGCTGAATGAACTGCCCAAGGTCACAGCTGGCTGGGGCCCACGCTGGTGCCCGACTGCCCACTCCCACTGCCGCTCTCCACACAGAATCGAAGTCTTTCACAGATGCTGCTCTTCTAACAGCCTCGTTTCTTCCAGTGTCAGCTGGCAAACAGACGCCGCGCGGGAGGGGGCGAGGGCATGGGATTCCTAGGCATGTCTCAGAAATTTGGAGGAAGGGAAACGAGTGAACAATTGGCACGCTTCACCAAAGGCTGATTCCATACTGTCTCCCTAAGCTTTTCCAGCACTGGGCCCTTCTGAGTGCAAGTCAAGCTTTATCAAACCGACAGGAACGGCAGAAGGCAGCTCAGGTATTCATTCTGAGAGTGAGAGATGCCAAAACGAAGGATTTCACAGCAAGAAGCTCTGCTAGGGCCGAAAAGCAAGTCAGAAAGATGGGAAGAAAGCCCTTAAGAACTTTTTTTTTTTAATTTTGAAAATTCTGGCTAGAGGAAATAGCACACGTGTGGAGGCTCAGAGTCATGGAAGAGGAGGTCACAGAGGTGAGAGACCGTTCCAAAGGCTAAGTCAGCAAGAAACGAAGAGAGTCTAGCACAAGGTGATAATAGAAAGCAGAGAAAAGGGAGGCCAATGTGAGAAATTTTCAAGTAGACCCACAGGCTTTGGACAATGACTGGGCACTAGGGAGTAAGGAAAAAGGAAGAATCAAGGGTTTTGCTACCCAGTGGGGTAGCCACCAGCCACCCATGGGTATGTGGGTGTAACTGAAATGAAATTAAGAGTTCAGTGTCTCAGTCACACTAGCCACATTCCAAGCCCTCAATAGCCACCTGTGACTAGCGGCTGCCACGTGGGACAGTGCAGATGACAGAAGAGTTGCATTGCTACAGAAAGTTCTATTAGATGGCACTGCTCAGAGTGACTCTCAGGTTTCTAGTTTGGTGGGTGGATGAGAACGCAGGAAATGGTTATGCTGTTTACTCCCATAGAGGCCAAATAAAGAGGAACCATTTTGGAGGGAAAACGCTTCGGAGTCTGGTTTCAGACAGGGTGAACGGGAGGTGGGGAATGCAGCTGCAGTAAGCCAGCAGAAATAACCGCCTGGGATCTGGAAGAAACCAGGGATAAACGATAATAGTTAAGCATCACTGCTATATCGTATCGATTCGGGTTGAATCGACTATGTGAGTATGGACAGAATTGGAAGAAAATTTCCAAGCAGGGGAAGAGGTAGAATTTGGGTCAGAGTGGGCTGAGGAGTGAGGGAAAGTGAGTAAGTGTGGAAGACTCGGGAAGCCCAGCAGTGCAGGGCAAGTGAGAAAGGAGCCCCTGAGTGAGTCATCTATCACTCCCCACGTCACTGCAGGTCAAGCTGCCTCAATGCAAGAAGCCTTTCCTGACCACAGCAGCCATCTCCCCATGTCTGAATGGAACACTTGCCATGAGATGCATGCATGTCGCATTTCCGGGCACATTTGTCTGTGGTTCTCTACCGGATTTGAGCGTGCAGGTTCCTCCCCACCATTGTAAGCAACATGGGATGGGGGGACTGTAGCTTCTCACCCCCTTGAGCCCTCCTGGGCAGCAGACAGGTGACCTTGGTAAATGTCTGTGGATCTGTATTCAACTATTCATGCTGCCGAAGACCGCAGACCTCCTCGAGGGTGTGCCTGCCTGTTCCCGTTTCCCCTGGAACGCCTAAGGAAGCACGAAGATGCTGGGCTTGACGGGCCTGACCCCAGCCGTGAGAGGAGCTGGCCCGACGGCCACACACTCACCGGAAGGGGAGCTTCTCGTCGTTGGGCTTGATACAGCGCACGTAGTGCGGCGTGGTGGCGTTCAGGGTCTCCATGAGCAGGTGCAGGGAGGTGCGGAACTGCGGGGACAAGTCGGCACCCGGTTACGCGTGTATCTTTAACGCTTTGGGGACGCATAATAAACATAAGGACATGCTCAGACTGGTGGCAACAGTTCTTACTGTTCTTGTTTTGATGATTATTGTTAATCCAGAAGGGCAAGGATCCAATTCTAGCTTTGAGACGCCCACCTTGCTAGGTAACCGAAATCAAGTCCTGCCCATATTTGGGCCTTATAAGGGGGAGGTCCTCACACCCAGTGAGGGCAGACCACCCCCTAATGTGTCTAACTCAGTGTTGTAGAAAGGAGACGAAGGCAAGCAAGTGCTATGAGAGATGAGCACTGTGCCTAGAGGCCTGTGACTCCTAAACCTGGGCTCCTGGAGCCTGAACATCTGGTACCCGGGCATCCTGGGACTGATTGACAGGAAATGTCCATAGTAAGCAAAGCCATAGAAACGGAGGTATTAGTGGTTGCCAGGGGCTTGGCAGGCACGCTCATCTCTTCTCTTGGGAATCACTGGACATAACACCCCACAAAGACCCCTCAGCCAGAGAGATGGTCCGCTTTCTGGTCCCTGGGTTTATGTAATCCTCTCCCCAAAACTGTAGACTTCTAGCCCCTCTTGCTCCTCCCCTTAGACATCTGTGATGCTGTAACATGGTCCCACACAGGGATTAAATGTGCTGTCTAGGGCCACAGTCACCCCCCTTCTCTCTCCTGTCAGTTCCCGCTAAAGAAGGTTTTGCAGTTTCCATTTTCTAACAGCACAGAAACACTGAGCCAGGTGGCCGGGGCTGTGAATGCTGAGGCCACCTTGGCTCCCCTCTGACTCTGCAGCCATCCGTCACCTACAGAGGCCAGCCCTGCACCCGTGCCAGGAGCCCCAGGGCTGACCTGGTGGCCCACGGTCTTCTTGTGCTCCTTGTTGGAGGTTTTCAGTTGGGGTCTGGCGGAGCGGACGCTGATCTTTGAGGATGAGCCCTTTCCAGATGCAGTGGGAGCAGGAACACAGTCCTTGTCATCGTGAAACAAGTCAGCCACAAGCGGGAACTGGACACAAACACAGGAAGATTATTGGAAACAACATCTCCCCTTGGAGCCTGTTGCCATTTGACCTCCCCTAGGACACACCTGGTACCACTGGCAATAACTGAAAGGAATTTCCTGTGACACACTGAGCAAGGACTCCTGATACTCTTTGAACACTAAGGTAACTTGTATGAATTCCATAAATCAAAGTGCACATTTTCACCAATGCTTGAGCCTGGTCCTGTGCAGACATACTTCACAATCACAGAGGAGTAGAGTGAGCATGCTCACCCACACGTGCAAGGGTGTGATGGCTGATGCTCAAAACCAGCATCAAACACTGGCTAAAATTATGGCTGTATCTCCTATATCAAGTATTTTAAACTAAAAAGGAAGATGCAAATAAATTACTTCCTCCAACGTCACTCATAGGTATTATCAGTTTACATTTTTTAGGAGTCCCATTTTAAAGTCAAAAGTAATTCTACACCTCAAGCCAGTATTTTGTTTTCTACCGTAGCACATTAGCTAGCCATATGGATTACAAAGAAGTCAAGCAACTCTCTCAGTGCCTGTGTGTATGCACGTCCATGCACAGGTGTGCTAGAAAGTTCCACTCTTCATTTTCACAGACACACCGGCCATCAGAAGCACCTTTCAATTTTACTACAGTCATCTACATGCAAATAGAAGGCTATGGTTCTTTTACTCCATGGCCTGGATTTTAAGTTCAGTCTTAAAGCACCAAATAATGACCGTCTCTGGTTAGCAGCTCGCATCCTCCCTGCTGGTGACGTGGGGGCTGGGATCAGCTGGTGACACCATGACTACCACTGGCAACAGCTGCCGTATTCCTGAGTAAAGCACACCCCGAGTCCCCATCATGGGGCTTTGCTGTCAGGCCTGGGTGTGGGGCGTCACCCTACTGAAATCATTAATGATGCCTCCCTGTTTCAGCTGCCAACAGGTGACCATTTTGTTCCCATTCTCAGCATCTTTGCAATCGACCCTCTTCCTTCTATACTCACACACGGTACCTCAAAGGCATGAATGTCGTTTCCTTAGAGGGAAAGGTAATTAGGCTGTCAGAGGAATAATGAGGACTCTGTTATGATTTTTTAAAATTGTGTGTGCTAACAGCATCATAAAAATGATACTTTTATTAGGTACTGGATTCCAAGTGCTTTCAGAAAAAGAAAGTAACAGCTCCCTGAACGTCAAGACCAGATGGACCAGTTCATTCATTCATTTACCAATACTGACTGACTGCCCAATATGTGACAAACACTGTGTTAGGGGCTAGAAACACAAAAATGACCAAAAACAAGGATAGCCTCTTACATCTCATGGGTTTATCATCTAGCATGGAAGGCGACTACTAACCAATTAACCCTGCCATTAAAAGCATAATGACAAGAAAATGAGTGCCCTAAAGGAAATAAATAATTAGCAGAAAGACTGTTACAACCATAACAGAATGACTGAATCACAGGTCCAGCGCAGGGGAAATCAGGAAAGGACTCTCAGGAAGGGGTACTTGCGCTGGAGGGTTACTTGAGGAGAAGGAAGGCACATTATAGGGTAGAGGTACCTGCACATCCATTGAGCTAATATGACACCTGTGTCACCGCGGTGGGGAGCAACAGGGACCAGCTCATGTGCAGTCATAGTTGAAGATTTTGGTTTTTATCCTAAGAGCAGTCTGAGAAGTTTTGTTTGTTTGTTTTTATTTTTTTGAATAACAGGGGCTAATGTTTATTGAGCAGTTAGAATGTGCCAGGCATATATGAACTCATTCAACTCTCCCAGTGTAAGTGCCATTACATCTCTTCACAGGTGAGAAAACTGAGGCTTAGGGCCCGAGATCACAGAGGAAGTGGCAAAGCCAGGACCTGTACTCAAACAGCCTGGGTCCAGAAACCAAGCAACAACATCCAGTGGAAAGGCAATGGCTGCAGCACATGACACTGCAGTCCCCTGCATGTGAAGCACTGAAACAGATGCCCGGAGGAGATGAGAGACAGATGGGAAGAGTTTATAACTCTAGTGGACCTCTGGGAGGCAAGGTGAAATTGCAGAAAGGGCACAGAGCAAGGGTCAGGAGACCTCACTTTTAGATGTGACGCTGCAGCTTAATTAGCTGCACAACCCATGGCAAATCTCTTAACCTTTACTAGACGTTAATTTTCTCATCTGTAAAAGCGAAGGGACTGAATCAGATGATTCCTTTAAATTACTCCCTGACCTGAAAAACTGTGCTTTCTCCTGTCCACAATCTCCCTGGCCACTGGCTCCTTCCCTAAACATATAACTGTGTTTGAGTGTCTTTTATGCGTAAGGACCTCCCTGTTCAGCTGCTTCTCTTCCTCACTCTCTTCTCTCTCTCTCTCCTCTCTCTCTTTCACCCCTCCCTCCCCCGCCCCAGCCATCCTGGGCAAGGCATCCAGAGACACTGCCTTCTATGTTCTTCCTTCTCAGACCTGCCCCCATCAAACATGCTGTGGTCTTCCCCACCCCCACCATGCATCACAAACTCACCTTGAGAACAACTTTTGGGGACCCTACTTGACAAATCCAGTGGTAAGAAGGGGTACCATTTCATTTTCCATCCTGTGAGGTTTCTGATGGCCTCCATACCACTGACTCATGTGTCCTCTCTCTGAAGACCTCTTCTTTGAGATTCAGGAGCAACACTTTCCTCCAGCTTTCTCCCTACTCTCCCCACTTTCCTTTTCCAGAACCTTTCACTGGCCCATCTTCCTGCATGTCTCTCCTTCACGTTGCTGTGTCCCTGAACCACATCCTCACCATTTATCTTTTCTGTCTCACATTAATTCCCAGATGGTCTCTTTCATGCCTCAGGCTTCAACTACCACCTTTAAGCGCGCCTCTGCAGTCTTGAGCTTCTTCCCTATCATGGCCCATAGTACCAACCACCTGCCCAGTGTCTTAATCCCTCTGGATGTTCCACTGGAAACTCTCAACTTCAGCATGGCCCAGACCTCACTTACCCACCGTCTCCCCAAATACAAGTTAGAGATCCTAGTATCACCCTACTTCTTATCCCAATCAATCTCCAAGTTCTGTCCATGGTTAAGTTTCAGCAGCCCTTTCTTAATCAACCAGAATGCTGCTGCCCTCGTTCAGGTCTACCTAAGAGCAATTCTGGATCAATACAGTCACCCAAAACTTGAGTGCCTACCTCCAGACACACCTTCAACCCAACATATCCTACCCAACAGCCAGAGTTGTCTCTAAATACCAACCTTACCCAGTAATCCCTTCTGTAATGATGTGTTGGTCCTCATTTCAGAAAGCTGTCATTGCACATATTAACTGAGAACATGGGGAGTGGCAGGAGCAGAAGGGACTGGAGGAAAAGGGGAGAGGACCCAGGCACAGGGGACTCTGTGGCCCAGTGCCAGAGGCCAAGGCACCGGGGAGAAGGGGTCAAGTGCCCAGTCAGACTGGCACCAAGACATCTCCACAGAGAAATAGTGGGAGGCTGAGACAGGTTCACATTTTAAAGACATCACTACGATTCAGTTTGTCATGTTCAAACAAATCACTGATTAAAGTATTATAATTCATATGCTTTCTGAGATGGATATCCAAATGTTTGAGCCATGGGTAGAAGTTACCAACTGCATGATTATACTATTTGAGGGGATTAGTTTGTAGAAATCATTAATAGTGGCTTTTTCTGTTAAAAAATCTGTTAAGTGCTGGGAGCCATTCCACCCCTGCTACTTGACACAGTAGCTTCAGGGCAAAAACACCTGCAATGCATGTGTTCAGCTGGATTGGGTACATATGACATAGCTCTCTTTCTGTGTATATTTCCATTTTACCCTCTATGTTCTTAATAAGGATGCCTCTCAAGATTTGGGAATGACTTTGGGAAATTATTCTGGGGGACTGAATGAGACTGGAAAGGATAAAAGTATTTGGAAAAATGTTAATACGACCATGAGGCCTTGCTCCAAGGGGGACGGATTAAGATGAAAATTACTTATATAGAAACTCCCTTAAGAAATATCATTGTAGGAGACATTTATATTACTGGGAAACTATGGGAACCACCTAAAGAAAGAAACATCAAAGAATATAGGTTTTTTCAGACTACTCCCAGGCCTAAGGTCAAGAGGGCAACTCAGAGACAGCTCAGACCTTACCATTGCAGGTGGTGCAGTCAGGTGTCTTACCATAGGGACAGCTATGAAAAATACAGATCTCAAGAGTAGAAAGGGCGCTAGACAGGCAGACAACCACAGGGTTAAAATATAGACATAGTGGCTACCTGCCCTCTGCTTGAACCTTGCTTGAGTTTAAGATCTATAAGATTTATGATTATGTAGTGAAACAATAATAGAATAAGACACAGAACTTTGTAGAGAATGATTAACAGAATTCTAGAAAATAATAGACTAATCTTTAGTTAGGACATAAGGTAATAGAATAAGTTTAAGGCAATATGTTAAGGAAGTTGACAATAGAAATTAGAAACTAAAAGAATAGATCATAGTCAAAACCAGGATATTGAAATGTAACCGTAAATGAAGGGGCTTATGACGGAATCAGGATATTAAATTGGAACCACAAACAAAGGGGCTTATGTAATCTTGGGGTATAAATACAGTGTAAAAAAGAAAAATAAACGAGATTGGGTTATTGATCATGCAAGTTGCATAAGGAGCTGCCTCTGTTTTCTTTCTCCCCCACGCCGACGCCGTCCACACCTTTGGGGACCCCTGGACCTGCTGGAGCTGGACTCCCGCAGTTAAGTTCTATGGTCAGGAGCATGTATTAAAACCTCGAAGAACTCGGAAATCAGATTCAACAAATAAGAGTATTTTAAAATTTAAGCCCCTTTTTTTCTTGTTTCGGTCAGAGACGCTGTGTGCGTGTGTGCGTGTGTGCATGCAACACAAGATTTATAACTTACAAGTGGAAAATGAAAACTTCTCAAAGCAGATTATAACTTACACTGGCACTGTGTTATAATTTGGGAACAAACACGGCCACGGTTTCGTGTGGAAAATCTGTATTTCAGTTTAAAAGCTATGTTTCTTTGCAGGTTCCTATGACTGAGACTGCATTTGGAAGTGATAGGATCTCTGGGATGGAGATGGAGAGGAGTTGGTTGGGACATTAACCCTGGGAAGGAGCGATAGGCTTCACATTCTATTCAGAATTTGTGTTATAAATTCAGTGAACACACAGCGACATCTAGTTTGACCACAGGACTGAAAGACCAAGAGGTACCATGGTTAACCATAGGCTGCAGGCAACAGTAAATAAAAGACCAGGCAAGAAATACTGATTACCACACCACCCAGCCCCATACACCCAGCTGGATAAGGGGCTGGCTCAGACAGGCACCTGCTTGATCCAGGAGGGTCCCAGCTATAAATAAACCACGAGTCTCAATGAAAAGCCGTTACCACGCTCTTGCTTGGCTAAGGATTCCTGCAAAAAGAATGCACTTCTCCAACTAACTCCACGCTTTTACAGAGCAACTGCAAACAAAGTCTGTTTGAAAGCTGACTAACCAGTAATGGAACTATCATAATTTATCGTAAGGCATCCAGCTTTAAAAATATCCTCCCTTCAATCTTGGAAACACTCATACAATACCTTCAAACAAACCAAACTGTTTGTCACTTATTTGAGGGTCCACAGGTACTGGCTTTGGTATTCCCTGCTATTCAAGTTTCTATAGAGATTTTAAAAGCCTGAGGCAAATCTATTTGAAAGGGGATTAAATGAAGTACAAAAATGCTTTCTAAAGACCATTTGACAGTTTAAGAAAAAAGTCAATTACAGCTATACACATAGCAGTTAGTACTTTGGAAAGCACGCCTATTCATTTCTGTTTATAAGAACATAAAACATATTTCCATTAAAATAGACATGTGAAACCCAAATAAGACATGCTATAATAACCATTTGATTGGGATCTCTCGCCTAGAATCTTATCTTTAAAACCTCTCTAAGTATAATAAAAAATACATTTTCTTTTCAATCAATTCTTTTACATGGTCAATGCTACCCATTTGGGAAGAAAAAAAAAAATCTCCAACTTTTAAGGAAGAAATACTTTGATTAAAGGGTTTTAAATGGGCTTTGAAGAAAAAATCTTGGCATTTCATTTTCCTGTGCTGGAAAGGAGATGACGATATTGTTTTATCTTAAGAACTTTCCTCTCTCTACATAGGGATCTGTTTGTTCTAAGTATTGACAGAAACTTTTCAACTACCAACATAAACTAATTTTAGACAGAAGACAAATGAAACCAAATACAACAGACTCTCAGTTAACCGGCGCCCATGGGGATTGGTAAGTGCTGGATACACTTTTTTGCCGGTTGCTTGAGAGTTCTGGCTGCTCGAGTTCCAGTTAACAGAGAGTCTACTGTGCCGTTAAAAACAAGTGGTTTTATAGTGTGCCGATTACATCTCAATAAATCTGTGATATAAAAAATAAATTAAAAAAATAGAAAATAACGATAAACATGTATTTTTTTAAGCAAGCCTATTTCCTCAAAATGGAAGGTCTGTATTACCTGTAAGGAAAAAACCAGTACAGAAAGCAACGGGCACATACACGCTGCCATTCCTTGATGGGCTGAAGTCAAGCTGGAGACACAGAAAGGAGATGGGAAAGACAGAACATTTGGGTCTTGTCTAAGCCACTCCACTGTGACCCTTGGACCTCAGGGATTGTCATGGCCCAGGGTAGGCAGTGTTGGGCCAATATGGTGGGTCTACCTGGTTTCTGGACCATACTGGTCTCAACGTACTTTCTGCTGGGACGGTGTGGAGAGATGGCCTAGCATGGCCCTTGTTGCCTGACACTGACTGGTCCAAATTTAATCCGCTGCTTATCACTCTGACCGACACTCAGTGCTGCCCTAGAATTGGAAGTCTTTAGAGGAGAACTGTTCTCTTTTTGAGATTTTCTTTTTCAGGCTGACAAAATATTGCTTTAATAAACAAAAACTGGGAGGGAGAAACCTCCATCCTTTAGCGTGTAAAACAAATTAGTCTCTTAATAATGAAGTGTTTTAAAGAGGTATTTCTTTACTTAAGCTCTATTTATAGCTCTCTGATAGCTGAGAATGCAATTAGCTACATCATAACCCCTGAAGCAGGGTAATGGACTTCCTAATTACATTCTCATTAATGCTGTTTTATCTCACTGCCCTTGGTGGGAGCTCTTCAAACACCCCCTTGGCTGGTAGAGCACATGGGATTCTTTCCTCCCACCTGCTTAATTATGCACAATGGCTTGTTAATTTCTCATCAGGGATGCCACACCAAAGAAAAAAGCTACCAGATCTCCCATAAAATAAAAATACTGAAAACTCAGGGACACAGTTAATAATTTAGTGGTTACCTCAGGGTAAAGGGGGAGGTGGGTGAGAGAGTAGGGGGGGTGGGGGAGGAGGGAGGGGGCATCAAATATATGGTGATGGAAAGAGAACTGACTCCGGGTGGTGAGCACATAATGCAACACACAGACGATGTAATGTGGAACTGTACACCTGGAACCTATGTCATTTTTGCCAACCAATGTCACCCCAATAAGTTTAACAATTAAAAAAATAAAACAGGGGAAGCCGGGATGGCTCAGTGGGTTAGGCGCTCACTTTGTAGCCCTAGGGACTGAGGATCGAATCCCGGCCCTGGCCCATGTGGACCCATATGCTGAACTGGGGAGTGCCCCTAGTTCAGTTCTCACTGGGGTGAGACCCCGGCCCAGTTCCTGCCCTGTGCAGCCCCGCCCACCTGTGGAATGAATCTGTGTGGAAAAACAAATGATGTGCAACTATGGAGACTGTTCTGGGCCCTCCCTCTTCTCTCTGTCTCTGACTCTGTATCTCTCTCTCTCTCTCTGTCAAAAACAATAAATAAATCTTAAAAAAATAAAAAAATAAAAAATAAAACAATAAAGAAATAAAAATACAATAAGTTAAACTATGAATTTACAAAAAGAATTTGAGGTTTATTGCTGCTTAGTGAGATGAAAACCAATTAAAAAAAAATTGGGTATTAGCTGCATGCCATGTATCTTTCCAGCTCTCTTTTTCTCTTTAACATAGTGTAGGAAACATAAACTTCATAGGACTGCTGTGATAATGAAAACTCTTGAAGAAAATAGAAGCTCAGCAATCAACGAGCTCTGGAAATGCTACAGTGACAGATGCCACCAGACACATCCATCTGTCCAAATAATTTAAAGCACACTTCGCATCACTCTCTGCTTTGTGGCTGCAGTCTGTGTAGAGGCCACCGGCAGGGTTACGGCAACCTAGTGTCGATGTCCTTTGCTTTGTTTTCTGGGATGTCTGAAATGGGCCAGAACAGTTCAGGGAGGAGAGCTGGCCCTCCTGCTAGGGCCCAGCAGGCCTAGTGCCCTGTTTGGCTCAGCACTTCGTAAGGGTTTGCTGGGATGGGGTGGGGGAGGGGGAGACCTGGCAGCAAGGTCATTGGTTCTTCACAAATATTAGCTGGCGAAGGGAAAAGGCAGAGCTGTGGCAGGTGGGTAGGAAAGAGAAGGGAGTCGGTTGTCTCTGAAGAGCAGATCACACACCTGTTTACACTCGATTTAGCAATACCTATAAACTTTTCAAGTGCATAGTCTTTGAACCATCAACTCCACTTCCAAAAATTTATCTGATAGATATAATTGTACGAGGAAGCAAAACTATGTGTAAAGGGCATTCACTGCAGCATGACTTGAATTTGCCAAAAGTCAGCAGCTGCTTAAAGAAGCAGATAGGTATTCACGTAGAAAAATTAGAGGGGACTGTGTGTAACACAATTCACTTCTATCTTAAAAAGATGCACCGATGTGCTTATATGCGCAGAACGGGAACTCATGTGAAGGTGGGTCAAGGAGTGGGAGGACATTCTTTTATATATTCTGCGAGATTTGAATGTTTTATGAGCATGTATGTCATGACTAATAAAAACCCAGTACCCCCAATCTAAAATGATACCCCTATATAGAAAGATGACAGAGCAGGCCTGAGACTGCTCTCCTGAGAAAGGCCTGTTGACAAGGCTGACCCTTGGCCGGTGCCTGGGAACGTGGAGTTCAGGCGGGTTTTCACCAATCTCTGCTCATGGCTCCCTGCACCTCAGCTGTTTTTGCAAACAGTATGGCTTATGCTGAACGCCTGCTCTTCTTCTGGGGATGTGAGATTTTGGTGCAAGCTACGCAAAGGGTGCCCACATAGCTGACCACCCTGACTGCCTGAGCTCAGGTGAGCTGCCCAGGTAGCCATTCCGCATGTATCACATGTCACCACTTGCTGTCAGGGAAGTGGGCACATTCTGTGTGGTGACCATGGAAGAAGACACGTGGAAGCCGTGCCTGGTCTCTCCTGGACGGCCCACCAGGCATGGCTTCCCTTTGCTGATCTGCTTTGTAACTCTCACTGTACTAAATCATAGCCACTGATACAACTATAAGGTGTGGTCAAAAAATACGGTGAATGTTTACACTAAAAAAAAATTCTTACTATAGTAAATATAGTGACAAAACCATTAACCCCCCTCAAAATACTCCCCCTCGCTTTGAACACACCCATCCCATCATTCTGGCCACTTTCTGAAGCAGTTCTGGAAGTCCTCTTTCATGAGTGTCTGAAAAAAGGGCAACCGGTTTCATCCTCCATCATGACAAGGCTCCAAGTCACACATTGCTTTTGGTACAACAGTTTATGTCAAATAAAAACATTTACGGCGTGTCCTCATCCACCTGATTCACCGGATCTGGCACTGTGTGATCTGGCTCGTCCTCAAAGTAAAAATGACCATGAAAGGTGAATGTTTAGAACTGATTCAGGACATGGAGGTAGCCACGACAGTGCAACTAGACACTCATGAAATAGCATCAGAAAGTGGCAAGAACGATGGGATAAGTGTATTTGAAGCTAGAGGAAATATTTTGAGAGGGATTAATGGCAACATGTCTTACTGTAATAAATACTTTTTATTTAAACATTCACTATCTTTTTTTTTCATACCTCACATGTGTTGAGTTCTGTGGGTCCTCCTAGCAAACGGGTCATCGTGGGGGTAGTCCTGGGGACTTCAGACAAGCCCCTATTATTCTTTTCATTAGCACCTTCACCTTGACCTTCACAACATTACTAAGATTAGTAATTAAACTGTACATCCTTTTCACTAGACAGTAAGTTCCATAAGGTTAACTATATGTACTTGTTATCACTACAAATCACACAAATAGCAACAGAATTAAAAATAAATTAATAAAAGTTGATCTATCAGAGAGAGCTTGTGAGAGATTCCTGTTTAGAGTTTGGGATCACAGAGACACACTCAGGACAAAATCAATACAATGGCAGAACCAAACTCTACATTCAATGGAAAGTACCCAACTCTCTCTCTCTCTCTCCTTCTCTCCCCTTCTCTCCCCGTGACTCATTTGTGCTCCTACCTGAAAGAAGAAATGTGTAACAAGACAGAAAAGTTTCTTAGCCCTCCACAGCCCCTGTCAGTCTAACAGGTCGCAGGCCTCTAGACTCCTAAGAAACGCACCAAGAGGAAAAGCGTGCCTAGTGCTCCAACCATCCACCTCTACATTCTCCCTGTGGCTTGTGGCTCCTCTCCTGCCCCTCCCTGCTCCCCACCATCCTTGTAAAAAATGAAATAAGTCATAGTAAGTACTATGGACTAGAGAGTAGAAACTCTGTAGCTTGAGAGGTTCATCTTGTGCTGAATTCCAGAGTGATATTTACATTTTCCCAAAGCAAATTTGTCTCTGTGACAACTAATTCCCTGATCTTCCAGATATCCAGAGATCACACTGGGCAGGGGTCTATCCTGGGCCACCCACACGGCTGGTACTGACACCAATGCTCCCGAAGCCTCTTGCCTTGGGACCATGTGATGTAATGGGGTTCACTTGCCTTTAAGCCTTTGGGTCCATTTTGCTGGGTGTATTTTCTCCATTCCATTATCTCGCCCTACTGCATTCACCTAAAGCTTATCACAAAGAGAAACGAATCTGCCATTTCTAGCGTTATCAGGCCCCTGCAGTGAGTTCAGTGGTCAGAGAGAAAGCCTCCTAAGTCCTGGAGAACCCCCTTCCGGGTCTCCTCCAAAGGGCTCAAGCCAGAACAGCATCTGCATCAGGGCATCAGCCCTCCAGAGCGGCGGTGCCCGCACGTCTCCCTGAAGACAGGACCTCTCCCAGGCCTCCTCTCTTTTCAGGTACTGTGTGTGCTTGTCAGCCCACTCAGGGCCCATTGGAATGTGAGCAACTGCAGGGCGGAATCTGCCTTAGTCATCGTCATACTGACGCTGGGTGTGTTTAGGGCCGTTTCTCACAAGGCAGGTGCTTTTAATAAGTATGTGACTTGGGGCCTTGGTTCCTCCACCAGTAAAATGGACACAATATTTGCTGGCATTTTGTTACTGTCATGAGAAGAAAATAAGTTCTGGAGATGAAAGAGCGTAGCATTCCAAGAGAGTGGATTTACGTGTTCCTTAAATCCTACCTTCTAGCCCATTTATTGTGTTTGCTGATAGGGGAGGTTCGCAGACAACCGAACAGCAGTTATTAAATGCACTGGAAACTAAAGGTTCTGGCTCCCGCTCCCAGTTTCCCATGCCTTACCTTGCTGGCCTTCAGGATGTTGATCTGCTCTTCGTACACCGTGTCTCTGTTTTTCTCCAGAAAGCCATCGGAAAGGTACTCCACCTGGGGCCACAGTGGGAAAGAGAAACTGTAGTGAGGGCTGCAGCCTGCCCGGCTTTCCTCAGCAGCTGCTTCCGTAGTTTCAGCTCATCCACACAGCGTTTTCTGAAAACAGGTGTGAGTGAACGGGAAGCCCACAGATGTTCCCACTTAAAATGCAAACCCAAGATGTGGTCGTCAGGATTTACACAGAGGGAACTGGGTGTTCATTTTGTGGGAAAACATACTATTTTCAAATGGAGTTCCCTTCAATTGAAGGCTTCCTTTGGGGGGTTGTGAATGCAGCTTGTCAGCCACGTGTCAGCCCCACTGCATTAGAACCTGGATTTTAACAAGACCCCAGATGACTGACATGCACCCTGAAATATGAGACGTGCTGGGCGAGTGCACACAGAACAAAATCCACGGAGAAAATTCCCAAGTATCCGCCAGTTACAAGGAAAGGAGCCACCCTCAAAAGAAGACCACTTTTCACTGTTTCCTTCTCTCTCGCAAGCTCCAGAATAGACTCCTGACTCTGTTACAGCTGCTATACTCCCAGGAAAGAGACCCTCAATTAGCATGTGTTAAGCATGCGATTAGGTCACTATGACCACCCACTGGGGTTTGGCTGTGGAGTCAGTTTGGTGCAGGACAGAGATGGCATGGGGAGGGGAGGAAGGGCGGGAGGGGACATCACCTGAGACTTCAGGCTGCTTGAATTCACACGGGACCACGCCCTCCTAGTCCAGAAATCCTGCCTGTCCCGGGGGTGGGGTTGACGCACCTTATCCGCGAAGTGTGCAACAATGAAGGCCGTGTTGGACATGCGGGGCTTCTGGAAGTGCTGACTGCCGGAGTGCCGGTCGTAGAGCTTCTGAGCCCAATTCTGGTCAGTTCCTTTGGGGACCTGCGGAATCACAGAACCAGGTGAAGACAGAAAGGAAACCAACAGTTGGGAAAGAGGGATGGAGTCCAGCGGTAAGCTGGCCTCCCGAGGCTGGACTCAGCTCTCAGGCCCGGACTCTAATGTAAGGTGACCAGATTTTAACATTGGTAAAGCGGGACACCATTGACCAGGGGGGAGGGGGTTCTTGATTAAAAATTGGGTCTATCTCCCGCCGTTCCCTAGCTTGTTGTGCATTCTTTCCAAAAATCGGGACTTTTTTAAAATGCCGCGGGACGCGGAACAAATTGTTAAAAATCGGGACTGCCCCGCCAAAAGCGGGACGTCTGGTCACCTTACTCTAAGTGGACGTGGAAGACAAGAGTTGGCCTTGGACACTTCAGATGCTGCCATGGCGTGCTCTCAACATGCGTGTGGCCTGGCTCCCGTGGGGTCCATAGGAGTGGGCCGAGATCGAAAGAACCTGCTGGTTGGCAGGTGCTGGAAGGGCTAGAAGAGGATGAAGGTGGAGGCCAGGTCACAGGAGCAGTTACAACCTCATGGAACAAATCAGAAGCTGCTTCCTCCCCCGGGTCAGGCCAGTGACCTGAGTTTCTTGAACACGACACGTCCACGGCCAGTGCCACACTCCTGCAACAGGAAAGCCTCCTCCTACCAGCTCCCCACCCCACCCCACCCCACCCCTGGCTCATCTAAGTACTGCTGTCCTGACCCAGATCAAGTCTGTCCTTTTCCCTTGAGCCTTTCCTGACCACTCTTGATCTCACTCTGGAATTCCTCACCATTAAGCTCCTACACACACACTACCTATTATAACACTGCTCATCGCTGGTTTTCATGCTCTGACTTGTAACCACAACCTCTAAGCATACTGGATTCAAGAATTAGGCTTTACTGTTGTTTCCCTGCCTCTCAAAGAGCTGAGAGTTGGGTCTGGCCACACACTGGGTGAAGTACCTAGAGAGTAAACTATGCGGTACTAATCTCTGCCTCCCTCGAATTTAAATTTGGATTTAGAGGTTCCAATCCATTAAGGATTCTGACGGGCAGCCCCTTTTCAATGTCTTCAGAGATGGCTTCAAAGGTGAAAAAACATCATCTTGCTTTGTTGAAAATGTAACAGTCACTGTAACCACTGTTCAAATGGTCAAGGGGGATGGCAACTCTTCTAATGCAAAGGAGCTCACTCCCCAGTTATGCGCAGCTGATGGACCTGCCCTTCAGTAGAGTAGACTGCACATTTGGGTCAGGCAGGGCTGAAGGTGACCCTCACACTAACCATCTAAAGAGCTTTGTTTAGTATTATAATTAATAAAAATCTGTACCATAAGGAAAATGCTTACACAATTGAGACCATCTCAAATACTTTGCAAGCAAACAGATTTTTCTCAATATTCATTTTGGTATAACTAGCATTGACTATCCAGTGCTAAGTGCCGGAGGAGATAAAAGAAAACAAAACTCTTTTTCTTGAAGGAGGTTATTAATTGTGTTGGGCACACAAAATGAATTCAGCATTTTCTGTACATACTGTTTTATATATTGGTCTCCAAGAGTCCTGTGTTTAGAAACACCGGGGATGGGGGGAGGCAGGGGTCAGCCTGGACACACAGAGGACAGGAACACAAGAGACCCAGCACTGGCAGAACAGGGGCAAACAGAACAAGAAGGGCAGGACTGTGATGAGAATTCCCCCTAGGTCAACATTTACATTTGCTGGTATCAAAATCATCCTGTCTTGACGGTGAAATTAAGACGTCTGTTAAAAGACTCCGTAATCCTACATATTCACTAATGCAGACTGGCCTGAATCGATGAGGAAGGTTATGTGTATGCATATTTCCTGACAAGGGTCAATCTGTCTTCTTGCTCCCCTGCCCCCAACTGAAAATAATTAGTCCAGTGGGAATTCACAACATGTGAGATTTTCAGCTAATACTAATGGCAGATGCCCACAGTGCTTGTTATTTGTGAGGCAGTTTTGTACACATTTTAGATGTATCAACTAATTTAATCCGCACAATAACCCTAGGAGCTGGGCACTGGCTTGTTTGCATTTTACAGAGAAGGAAGCTAAGTCAGGTTCGGTAACTGGCCCAGGGCCAGAGCTGGGAACTAGTTGGCAGGCCTGTGGTTCAGACCAGGACGGGCTGCCCGGGACACGTTTTCCTCCCTATTGCAGGGTCTTTAGTGCAGTCAGGAAAGCAGGGTTAGCTTAGGGTGACCAGACGTCCTGCTTTTGGCGGGACAGTCCCAATTTTTAACAATTTGTCCCGCGTCTCGCGGCGTTTTAAAAACGTCCCGATTTTTGGAAAGAATGCACGACAAGCTAGGGAACGGCGGGAAACAGACCAAATTTTTAATCAGAACCCCCTCCCCCCCCCGGTCAGTGGTGTCCCACTATACCAATGTTAAAATCTGGTCACCTTAGGTGGAAGGCCCGGAACTCCAAAAATCCTTCTATAAAGGTAGATTTAAAACTGGCGCTGGATAAAGAAAGCAAGTCCTGTATTTTGTGAAACTCTTGAGCATGGCTGTCAGCAGCTCTGAAATATGCAGGGAATCGACTCATTTAAAAAGAGTGCACAAGTGGCTCCAGACAAGCGTCTGTATTCTCAAAGTCATGTGAAGAGGGCACGGAGCCAGGAGCCCTGATCCCAGCTCTGCCCTGATCTGGGCAGGACTGTCCCTCAGAGGTCCATCTAGTCCCTCTGACCTGTGCTGGCCATTGGTCACATCAACAGGAGAAAGTCCCATCTGTATGAAATGTCCAGGCCACAGGCAAATTTGCAGAGTCAAGACGTAGATTATCCATTGCCTAGGGCTGGGAACGACTGCTAAGGGGTGTCTTTACAGGGGGTGAAAATGTTCTAAAATTGACTGTAATGGTGATGGTTGCTGTGAAAACCATCAACTTGTACATTTTAAACAGGTGACTAGTAGGTTATGTTAATTATATCTCAGTAAAGCTGTTAAAATACACTAAACCTGCATTTACTCTTTGCTATTAAAATAGAAAAAGTGGGGGAGGGGCAGAGTTGAAGTCCTTGCGCTCACTAAGCCGCTCTTCTCCAACAGCCGAGGGCCCAGGACAACTTTCTACCAAGGTGTTCTTTGGAACCCTGGGCAGAAATTGTGCTCTCACAGACAGGCTTCCACCATTGGCCTGAGACGTCACCTGGGCTCATGGCCTGCCCCTAACACAACAGCCCACCAGAGAGGGCCGGGGAGGATCCCGGTGACCGGGCCACAGGGAGGGCGGGCAAAGGCCTCCTCTGAACAGGCTTGGAGGTGGCTTACGTCACACAGCCTTAGAGAGCACTGGGGTGGGAGTTTTGTGAAGAACAGCCTGGAAGTTACTGAGGAGCAGCTGTCATCTGCAGCTTGGTCTGGGTCTGAATACAAATCCATGGCTGCAAAGTGGAAAATCCAGAGGTTAATATTCGGGTCCCTGTGGCTCCTCTGTGGCTTTCCAGCACCCATCACAGGCTCTGAGGAGAGCTACCCTGTGTGCTGCCCCTTTAAATTCACGACCACCTCATCTCTACGTTTCTAATTGAAACCCCAACTCACTGGCCATGCCTGCTGCTGGGTGTCACGTCCAGGAAAAGCGATTTTCCCAATGGTTGCTTTTATACCCTGAGTCAAATCCTTCATTTGGCTTTGTGTCCTGTCACCGCGGGGACACAGAACCCGGTTCTTCACAGTGCAACCTCATTATTCTTTCTCACCCTGCAGAGTGGACCTGAGCAACAGGGGACGAAAGGAACGTGTCTGAGGCGGCTCCACAATCCAACAGGACAGGCCCTGAGGGCCGCCAAGCGGACTGGCTGTGACCAAGTCCAGGGGGAGTCCTGACCCGCTCTGGCTCAGGGCCATGGGTGCTTCCAGACGCTTACAGCAGCCCACCTACTTCTCACAGTCCAATTGATTGTGATACAATTCCCAGACAGCCAAATGCACCCTTTGTAAGTATAGGGTTCCATGAGTTTTGACAAATGTAATAACACTTGTTGGTTCAAAATCCACCTGTTACTAGTAACTGCCATCAGTTTACACTGAACTACTCCGAATTCCCAGAGCAATTAAATCCGAGAGAAGAAGATTTCCGTGTCCAGATGCATTATTCCTTAGTGTGGTGTTCCTCTTGCCTCGCTTGCTCCACCCATGACCTTGGTCACCAGTGGGCTTAATTCAACATGTCATGTTCACAAGACTATGCCATCTCTCAACGCTCTGAGTCCCCACCCACTTGATTAGCAGGAAATTCCCCGCTGTCCTCCAACCGCCCTTCTCAGGAGCCTGCAGATGGAAGGAGCGGAGCAGCTGCGTGGAGCTCTGCAGACTGGGTTGGCATCCCTGCCCCTGATCCTGTTTAGCTGTCACCCTGCTGCCCATGGGCTGTGGCCCAGGTCTCTCCCAGACTCTGGGACCCTGGCCCCCAATCATGGTTCCTGGTCCTTGCCTGCAGCCCTCCCTTGGCCACACCCCCTTGGGAGCACCATCCTGTCCCTCCTCGCGTGCTGGCCAGCAGGGAGATGTCCTGTCCTGGGGATTTCCCCCCCAAGACTGGGCACCTGGTAGGTGCCTAATATATTCTGGGTGTCTGACAAACTGCAGTGGCAGGAGTTTGAATTGTATATAGTTTTAAACTGAAATCACCTAATTTTACAAATCTAACCCCAACAGAAGGCTCCATAGAGCATAGGCAGAGAGCACCCGTATGGAAACTGTTAGATGTTCTTCCCTTTAGCTTCCAGAAAGTAAAAGAGATTCCAGCTGGGGTGCCCCAGGCGGTGCACACTCTGTAGGAAGACGGAGCAGGACTGGGGATACCCTGCACTGTGAATACCCAAGGCTGCAGAGGCTGGGGGCTGGGGCGGTTACTCCCCTAATCGCCGAGTATCTGCATTTTGGGCCTGCCTGCAACTGCTGCCCACTTTTCTGCCACCTGCTAAGAGTGGTTCTCCCATGACCACCTGTTCCCAGCCTGCACTGCTCTGGGCTTCCTCTCAGTGGCTTGTGTCCCACCCTCTGGACCACAGGCTGTGGCCTCTGCACCTGTGTTTTGGGAATAGTGCTCCCGCCGTTCTGACTTGCCATCCCTGTGGCACGTTCCCTTGGGTAGTGGCACCTCTCAGATCCTCAAACCAGAAGCCAAAAACAAACCCACAGTGGGCCTCATTCAAGTCCATTAGGCAGCTGCTCAAATAGCAGAATCACTCATCCTGAAGCACTTAGGTGTTTTTATGAAGTGTGCACAGCTGGGAAGGAAGGGGCCATGTCCCTGAGGTTTATGTGTAGGTCCCAGTTCGCCCTTCACCACAGAATCTGCCTCGTGTGCTCCTGAGTGGTGTAGACCGTGGCCTGGCCCACTGCGAAGGGCAGGGAAGAACTGGAGTCCTCCTGGGGCCGGGGCCTGGGGGAGCTACGCCAGCCCAGATGCCCGGAGGCCCGGGTAGGACACAGGACACGGTGCTGCCTTTGGGTTGGAGGCATGGAGTTGGAAGCGGGTTATGGGCAGAGTCACAGAAGAGACTGAGGGAGAGGAGTGGCTTCTGCTGAGCACAGGAAGGGAGCTGTTAGCAGTGGACACGGAACCAAGAAAGTGAGTGGGTGGTGAACACCGAGCAGTGAGTGGAGGGCCCTGGCTGTGACTTCAGTCACTTAGCTTGTGCCATTTGATGTAGGACAACTGTCCTATCAGCTTTACTGCAACCTCATAGGCGGAGCAGGCCCTTCCACACTAAGGAATCACCCCTGCCTGGATCTGACTCAGGACAAAGCCCACATGGCTCTGCGGAAATGCTGAAAACCACGAGGAGATAAAAATGTGCACACTCTGGATGCCAGTCTACTTTCACTGTAACTCCTACTGTTCTGGTAACTGTTCCTTTTCCTTTTCACAGGCAAGGAACTCAGGAGAGTCCTTGTGGAAGGGGACCTCCTCCTTCTCTTCCTCCCAAATCAAAAAGCCACACTCCACACTGTACAGGCAAGATGTGGGAGACCAGAAAGGAAAAGCGACCAGGTTCTTCCCTTTCAATACCAAGAATCGTGCAGTTCCTACCCTCTGTGATTAGTGCTTCCATCACTGGAGGAAGTGGTCCACATTCACCACCTCAGCACCAACCACCAAACCAGGAGAAATTCTGAAGCTCATCAGATCCAACACCCACCAATTCATAGAGCAAGAAACCAAAGGCCAAAGAAGTAAGGCGACTGGTAACACCCAGATTCTCCCACCCCACGTGCACAAGGCTCCTGGTTCTCTCTACGCTGGTAATCGGGGACTCTTCCTGTCCAACCAGGTAGCACCCACAGAAAGCTAGATGTGGAGATCTGTGGATCTCACCTGCCACCAAGCCATGTGGCTCTAATACTCACAAGCCATTTGGCACAGCCAAGATGACCCTGGACCCTGGACCCTCACTCTCTGGGGATGCCTGTCTAGATGTTGGGGTCCTTCTCTGAGCACCAAGGATTTCTGAGGCATTGAATCTATACCACCATCATACGAATATCATGCCAAGCACACCACTCAGCCTCTGACAAAACAGGCAGCACAGCATACGTGCTAGTCACGTGACCTCCCAGGACGCAGAATGGACACCGGGGCTTTGCTCAGCACACTGAAGGCTGGCCAATGACAGGTGAAATTCCAGCTCGGAGACCTCCCATGCTGCCTTGAACCACACAGACATCCTTGGCCCCCACCCCTCAAGCTCAGAACTGACCTAACTCAATGAGCGCATCACCGGTTTTACCTTACATTCTTCATCCAACAGGTCCAGGATGCCCAGCTTAGCTTCTATGAGGTCAATACAAGGTTGGTTGTCATAAAAATCAATCAGCGTCCAAGGGATCTGCTCCTTCATGTATTCTTCTTGTTCCAGTTTGAATACATGCTAGGGCAAGAAGTGGACGGTTCAGGTTAGTGAATGGCGTGCATACCTTCTCATCATCTCCCCTGAGCTTCAACCGCGTGAGTTCTGAGTCCTGGAGGCTGCAGTACCCCCACCATGAAAGGTCTGCACGTCACAGCCATGACTGCAGAAAAGCTGTTAGGTGACCCCCTCTGCCATGTGAACCCTTCTTTAGGACATCCTAATTATCACTTGCTATGTCATAACCCAACCAATCACAAGAAGCCTCACACCTGGCTTGCAGCTACTCAAACACCTCAGAAGTCCAGGGTCAGCGAGTCGCTTGCCCCTCTTAGCCTCGCTGCCCGCCTCAGACCGCCTCCTGAGCAGCAGCGACTGGCTTCCTCCGGCTAAATTCTCCCAGGCAACCAAGGGCGGGTCAGGACAGAGTTAGAGCCCACTGACCCTGGATGAAAGGCAAGTGGCCCAGGCCACTGCTCTCAAAAAGACAGAGAGATCCCCCCACCCCAACACCGTGGAGCCGGAACCCGAGCCAACCGAATTGAACTGCTGCTGGAGCTTCTCATTCGCGTAGTTGATACAAAACTGCTCAAAGCTGTTTATCTCAAATGTCTCAAACCTGCAGAACAGAAAAAAGAGAAGACAACGTAAGAGGCATCTCCTCCGCTGACGAAATCACTGGGACTTCAACAAGGCCACCCGCACCCCCTCTCTCCTGCCAACCGGCTGTATCTTTAACTCCAGCACAGAAGTCCTATTTGCTGCTCTTATGCCCAAAGAGAGCACAGTTGCAGACATCCCTGTTTAATTAGCAGGGTAAGTGCACATGTCTGTTTCCATAATGAGAAAAAGGACCAACAATAGGAAAATGTGGAAAAAGCAGAGGTAAAAGGAAGTCATCCACGATTCTATCACTCGTATTAACCACTTTGGTTGGGTTCCTTCCAGAGACTTTATGTTTTTGAACAAATCAGAATAGGATGTAAAATTATACCTCCTATTTTTTATCATTTAACTTCCCATTGCAAACATGCCCCCATGCCATTGTTCTTCAAAAGCATCAGCTTTGATGTCTGTGTCATCAAGCATTGTACAAACTGACCTAAGGATTGCACAGGGTGCCCACGTGAGGGTTGAAATTCAGCGGGTACTCCCTCACCAGTTACATACATCCAGAGGGGGCACCTTTTTCTAATTCTTCAAAGGATTCTCATGGGCTGGCAGTGCCCCCGCCCCCCTTCCCCGATGAATCATAATTTAACCAATTGCCTATTGTAGCACATATTGGTTCCTCTCCAGTTTTTAGCTGTTATTGATGCTGTGACAAATGTACAGTAGGCTCTCTGTTAACCGGAACTCAAGCAACCAGCACTCTCAAGCTTGAGATTTTGTCAGTTGCTTGAGAGTGCTCGTTGTGAGTTTCAGTTAATGGAAAGTCTACTTACATTTATCTGGCATCTACCAACCCCCATGGGTACCAGTTAACTGAGAGTTTACTATATATACACCTTTGAATTCATAATTCTTTCCATAGTGTGCTATCCTGGAAGGAAAATCACCATGCAAGAGTATAGTTTTTTTAAAAGATAGGAGCAAATTAACTTCCAAAAAGGTGGAATCAAGTTAGGCTATCATCCCACCCCCAGCCCAGTCTCCCAGTGCAGATATGTCTTGTTTTCTGAATGCTGGTTAAGGATGTTTGTTAGTTTTAAATTCGTATCTATTGAGTTAAAGAGTTTACATACAATAAGATCCAGCAAATTGAATGTTGTATTTCAGTGAGTTTTTGAAAAATAGTATACAGTGTGTGATCATCACCACCACTCAGATACAGAACATTTTCATCACTCCAGAAAGTTCCACTGTTCCCTAGTCTCATCCCTCACTGGAAGCATTCATGTATCACAGCTCTTTGGTCCATAGTATATATTAACTTTTAAAAGTCTTGAGACTTACTATATGAATAATGCTTTTGTTTGAATTTGAATTTGTTTTTGCTCATTAATGGAGTCCAACATTTTTTAGTACGTGGAAACTAGTCATCTTTACTTTGTGAATCGTCTGTGATTGTTGGAAGTATTTGTTGGGTTTTAACTTAAAAATGAACTTGTTTAAACTCTTTATAATATCATCACTGTCATCTACTGCTCAACTAAAACATCTGCAAATGGCTTGATCACTGGGGGGCGGGGGGAGCTGGGGAGAGTGGAGCCCACAGAGAGGAAGCAGGGTAAAGAGACGAGACAGTACTACAAAGCTGGGGGCGGGGGATCCTGCATGCTACACTAAGAAATGTGGATTTTACCAGGGGCAATGGGAGAATTTGAAGGATTTAAAATTGAGAAATGACAATCAGATTTGCATCTTAGAAACTGGCAAGAAGGTGGAAAAAGCGGTGATTTGTGGGAAGGTGTGCAGGAGTAAAAGCAGGAAATTGAAAAAGGTACCGATAGTAATCACTAGAGAAATAATCCAGGCAAGTTCCAATCGGGACATGACTTAAACTGGTGTAGGCCAAGTAATGGAAAGGTTCTAAGGACATTAATGTAGAAATGAGAGGACCTCAAATGACCATCAAAGTGCACAGGTGCGATTCACTTGCACAACTGAATGTATGTACTGTAGCTCACCAAGCTGGGAACATTATAAAAGCATCATCAACTTTAGCTACAAAGGTGTGGGGCCATCTTTTACACTGAGCAATGTCACCAGGCCAGGACAGTGAAAAGGGTAGAAATCCAGGAGGCAGAGGTACCTTTTCCTCAGTCACTAAACAGGCTGAATGAGCTGACAGTGGCCCTGTGAAAGAGCGCCTACAGAGTGCTAGGTCCAGTGCTTCACGAGCTCTCACTCATTTAATGCCCACAACAACCAAGAATTCAGGCTTATTATTAACCCTCTCCTACCACTGAAGTAACTGAGATATGGGGAGGGTAAATAACATGCCCCAAATCAGAATCAGTAGGCAGAAGAGCCAGTATTTGAACCCAGAGAGTCTGAATTCTGAGACAACGTTCTTAATTTTGAGAACAATGAAAATTTCATTGAGGAAGAGATGACTTGGAAGGGCTGTGGACAAGAGCGATAACTTCCCAGAAGAGGAGAAGGTATTTGAGTACATGACAAGTGGTGATCACAACGAGGGACCTGGGATGGAGGGCCCAGGCGTCAGCCTTTTCCATAACCTTAAATCTTCACCTCTCTTGTTCTTCAGTCTGAGCAACTGCATTTTCTCAATCTTATATAAAATGATGTCAGCCCTTGCAAATAGACTGCAATCTCCAATGACTGTTCCCAAATAAAAATGTTGGTGCTGTCCCTGGTTGGGGGAGGGGGTGGGTTGGGGATGATGGTGGTGAAGAGGCAGCATCCTATACAGCAGGGCCAGCAAAAGTAAATGCATCAGACACCCAAGGGGGCCAGATCTGTGCCAGAACACCAGACTCCTCCTCCGCACACACCTCTCCCACCAAGGAGTAAGACACAGAGAAGCAGGAAGTTATTTTGAGATCAAAGGAGTCAATTGCTGGCTGACAACAGCATTAAAGAATAGCCTTTGGTCATGCCCACGTAGGAGAAATAAGTCTAGGGATTAATAAAACAAGATCAAAGACAAAGTCCAAGTTATAGCTGCCCTCCAGACCATGCAGGAGGGAGGCCCTGTGTCTGCCAGTCATTACCCTGGTTTGGGGCCCTCCCAGCCCAGATGGTGGTCCTCCCAGACCCAGCTGTGTCATTCAGAACTGCATTTCATTCCCCATCACCCCACTGCACCTCCAAAGAGGTGGTTAATGCTAGCCAAACTCCAGAGGAAATGTAATTAATAAAACCTAGAAGGAAGATAAAAGAGCCACCCCTAGCAACAGGCCAGATAATAGCAATTGGATGTGTTTGCAGGACATGTACTGAGCTCTACTGACAAAGGATTTAAATATCTCCTACTTGCCATTTTTTAAAGGTTTACACTCGTAGCACTTCACAAAGAATAGTCTCATCAAATTGAGTTGGCCTGAAATTAGCTTGTAATTTCCCTATTTCTAAGATATTATCTAGAAACAAATTCCTCTGCCATCTAGGGTAATGACTGTAATGCTGGAGGACTAGAGATGAATGCGGGGTCTGGGTAGCTTGCACAATGTCTAGGATGACTGACCTCAGAAAACCAATCAGGGAGATAGGGCAACTTCTCTTCTATAATGGAACTGTATTTATAATAACTCTCCCCATCAACAGAGATAACTTTTTAAAAATAAGGGGGAAGGGGAAGCCGGGATGGCTCAGCAGGTTAAGCGCTCACTTTGCAGCCCCGGGGACTGAGGATCGAATCCCGGTCCCGGCTCCAGCCCATATGGACCCATATGCTGAACTGGGGAGTTCCCCCAGTTCAGTTCTCACCGGGGTGAGACCCCGGCCCAGTCCCTGCCCTGTGCAGCCCCGCACCCACCTGTGGAATGAAACTATGTGGAAAAACCAGTGATGTGCAACTATGGAGACTGTTTGGGCCCTCCTCCTTCTCTCTGTCTCTGTATCTCTCTCTCTTTCTCTGTCAAAAGCAATAAAAATTAATCTTTAAAAAATAAAAAAAATAAAAAAATAAGGGGGACGCCGGGATGGCTCAGTGGGTTGAGCGCTCATTTTGCAGCGCCAGGGACCGAGGATCGAATCCCGGCCCTGGCCCGTGCAGACCCATATGCTGAACTGGGGAGTTCTCCCAGTTCAGTTCTCTCTCTGTCTCTGTATCTCTCTCTCTCTCTCTCTGTCAAAAAATAAATAAAAATAAACACAATGATTCAATTAGTCATTCACAACATCAAAATGTCACAAAGAAATTTATATACTAGAGGGAAATGGGTTTCCCTGTGAAATCAACATTAAGACTACTTCGATCGTAGGGTGGAAGAGCAAAGCA